>VDFB02118502.1:0-28859 GCA_007258455.2 Sequoia sempervirens
TATGTGTTCAATGCGCATGGAACCCTAATGTACATAAAACCTAAGGCAAGTGCACAAATATGGGGGGCCAAAAATTGGCCACTCCAATTTTTGGTTTTGAAATAGCAAAAATGTGAGTGCATTATTAGAAAATGTGCTCACATTATGGGTTAGTAGTGACTGAGCCTAGGCTTAGTCATTACCAAGCCAAAACACGAGCATCTTATAACACGCTCACTCTAAAGTAGAGGGTGTAAAAGGGGGATTTGTGAGAGGGGTGCAAATTCACTCTTATACAATATCATGACATCGCGATCTAACATCTTCTCAAAATAAAAGCATATTCTTTGGTGAACACATCTTTCTCCCAAGAGTACTTGTATCATTTAAAAACTCTAACTCATGATAAATAGTACATCATAACACAATACCATCCATCCTCTAAACCAAGAATCATCTTTTAAACTTTTTAAGTCATAAATTTGGCATCTCACCAAAGACTCCAAGAGTCCTAGACATAGTAAACCAAAGTGCCAACACCTATTCAAATAATATGAA
The DNA here is from genome assembly GCA_007258455.2 of Sequoia sempervirens. Lineage (NCBI taxonomy): Eukaryota > Viridiplantae > Streptophyta > Pinopsida > Cupressales > Cupressaceae > Sequoia > Sequoia sempervirens. Next base: position 538 of record VDFB02118502.1, read on the forward strand.
AATCGGGAATCCTCTATCAATAGAACCAAATATGTCAATGAAGCCTCACTAAAACCTAAGGGTAGAATCCATGAGCTCCTTATGACACCAATCAACCATTGTAAGATATCATTCATCTTCTAATCAAAGATTATCTATTATTGACTACACACTAGAAAAATAGCCTAGAACCAAGATCTTACAACTAAAGTGCAAAAAATGATTGGAGTATAATGACACAAAAAAATGCAAAAAACATCAAATTTTACATCAAATTGCCTTCATTCTCCTTGATTAATCTAGTATAGGATGCACCCAAAATCCTATTGATATGCTCAAATAATTAAGCTAAAATGTGGATTGCTCATTAAACCATCATAACCTACTTAGGATTGTGATAATGAGATGAAAAAGTAGTAGTATAAGGTTACTATCATATAGGATCAACTTGCTTTCTATTCTTTACACTAGTTATGGCCTTTCAAGGGGCTTATCATACATAAAGTAAAAATACCTTGGCTTGCAACAATCTTGTACAGTAGCTAGTTTAGGCTAAAATCCCAAACACTCATAAAAAATCTAATGTTAGATAAACCTTGGCTTGTTCAAGATTTTTTAAAATAACAATCTGATATGACATCTTCAGATAATGTTGGCTTCCAAAACTTGAAATGACTATATTTTCTAAGCGTGTTCTATTTCAAGAACAATGAAGTTGGAATTTCATCAATCTTGAACCTGCAAACATTTTATATCAAGACACAATAATAGAGATTTGTATGATAACCATTTGGTTTGTTGTGCATCTTTTTTGTTGTGAGCTGAGCATATTGAAATAACATAAATTTGGGGCCATTCTTAATACCCGATAGCTATCTAGATAACATTTAAATAATTTGTTGTATATTTCTATCAAAAGGTTAAAACTTAAATACTAGATTTTCCTGATACCATATTTAATTAGCATAAATAATGTAACTTCATATTTGGATTTAGAAGCATGGATACCTCTATAGGACCATTTATGTGATTTACACTATTGGGTGATCCTACAAAGATGGTTTATAATTTCTAGTAGATTATGATTTTTGCTGAAATCACATATTTTTAGAAAATATAATGATTTAAGCCTTTAAAAGTTTTATTTAAAGCACTCCAATTGAAAATGGTTTGATCAAACTACCTTAGATCAAACCCCCTTGGATAGAACCCCACCAGTTTTAAACCATACCTATAACGAAGTCTCCTTTACACCTATCAAAATGTTGATAAAAAAAAAAATTGATTTACCTTTTGGGGGATCAAATGGATTCATTTAAATTTATTTTTTGTAAGTATATAGTCCTTATTATAAGCTTCCCAAAAAATATAATTTTAAATAAATTTAATTTTATTATTATATTTAATTTTTATTTCTTGTGAATGTAGGTTTTTCACTGAAAATAAAACTCTTTATTCTACACATGTGGAAAAATAAAAAATTGTCAAAAAAAAAATTGAAAAATATGAGTGCACTAGATATTGAAGTCCTTGATCCAACCAAAATAAAAAAATTCAATTTCAATACATACAAAAAATTACGCGTTATATGGTCGTATGTCCGAATTGTAATTAGTTTGACTTTGAAATTTGATTAAAGAAAAATATTCAATAAAAACTATCTAACCAAGTGGAAGCACTAGATATTGGAGTTTCAAATCTAAATTAAAAAGAATTAAAATTTTATCCTTCATGAAAAAAAATTTATGCATTATACAGTGAGTGTCACTTTTTAAAAATGTTGTTTTCTAAATAAAATAATTTTTAAGGGAGATGGAAAAAGAAGTGCAATCTAATTCGAAAATTTTGAAAAAAATATATTTATAATCTATAGACAAAATTTCACGAAACTCTAGTTTGCATTATCTTCAAATTCCTCACGGTTTAGCCACTATAGATTCTTGAAAGTGAAGATTTAGTTAAAAAAATTATTTCAGTGTCCAGTTTGGCCAAAAATTGTAAACCACTATTGTGGGATCACCCTATCGTTATTTATTATTAGCATAGATTTCTTAAATACATCTATCTAAAAGATACGAAAGATATCAATTTCAAAACACCTATCAAACCTATATAACTAATTGCATATATATCAAACATATAACTAATCACATACAAATATCTCAAAATTATAATTGTCTTTGTCAATAGTTTTGAATATTATTAGCTAATTTTTGGTATGTTATCTGTAAAGGAGTTTTTTTGTAAACACATTTACACCATTATAGCCTCTTGTCATCATTGTAGTTTTGCCAAGTTATGCCTCTCAACAAAATGATCTCACATTGTTGGAACCTCTAAAAAATGCATTTTGCTTCCAATCATCACTTTTTTGCAACATCAGTAGATGAAAAATGTATAGTAGAGTCTTGCCATACTTATCTCACAAATTACCAAAATAAATCAGGTGGAAAAAATAGACATTCGCAAAAACATAAGGAATATAAACATTTACTAACGTACACTGTTAGTAGTGGTAGTCAGTTCCGATTATGATCTCGAACAGGCATTATTTACACTATCTGAAACTTGCAAGTTGCTCCCAGTGTTCTACTATATCACTGTCAATTTTTCCATTGTCTACCAAATATAATGAAATTTGCTTTCAACTTGAATTACCCGTATTAAGAATTTCGAGAGCAATTATACAAATAATGTCAATTAGAGAACGAAAAATAATATTCTTAGAAAATGCAACTATAAGAAAAATATATAAAAAAAATCGCAAATTCTACAAGAAAAGTGTTAGCAACAGTATAGAAAAACAATAAATCTCCCCAACAGATGCCTAAAAAATCTGATACTACTCTGATATTCTACAATTCCAGATTGAGTTTACTCGATGACCTAACTCCTTGTCCCATTGATATCTAGGGAGACTAAGAAGGTATTGCGATGTGAGCTGTAATAAAATAATTCAGGATTATATTGTTATTGAGAACAGCTGATTTTTCCTACACTCTACTCACAAGATGATCATCCCTCGTAGGTACAGAAAATCAAGAGGCAGCAAATCTTAATGTTTCTTATCATTTTGTTTAAATACAGTATACAACTCACAAAGAAGGGACTGAGAATAAAGTGGAGCAGAGAATTAAAGAACCAGACTTCTCCATCACATTGGAATTATGCTTCACTAATACAGCAGAAATAATCATTTTCCTCCGTAACAGTTATAAAAAAAAAAGGATTCTCAGTGAGCTAGGACGTGGTAAGTTTCATACAAAAATTTAAAGACATCGCTTGTCCAAAATTCACCGTTTTGCTTACATTCTCTTCTGTCACTCATTTCTTCGAACCGCAGCAGTAATGCTTCTGTGTCTGAGGTAGAAATTGTTACGATTTGCACCTTTGTGTTGGTCTGGATTAAGTGTTGTTGAACCATTGAGCAACCATATACTCTTATTTTCTGTAGTCCCTGAAGATTCAAATAACTTTCTGGAAGCATCTTCAATGCCTTACACTGCATTAGTATCAAGGTTGTAAGTGAAGACATGGCTCCTTCCTCCACCGCCGGCAACTCTTGTAGTTTGTGTAGTTGAACCAAAGAAAACACCTCCAGCTTCGGAAATGCTCCCCTCTCACCAAATTCTTTGGGTAACATCTTTAGGTTGCAGCAAGCAACGATATGTAGTTGGGTAAGACTCGCAATCTTATGCAAGTCAGGTAATTGTGTTAACATTTTACAATTGCTGAATTCAATGTAGTTCAAATATTGAAATCGACTAAATGTAACTTCCACTTTGCATAGTTGAGGGCACCTTAACCAGAGCTTCCTCAGTTTTGACAATGCAATTATGTCATGTGGTAAGCTTTCCATCTTTGCTAGACTCAAGTACAAAGATTCCATTTGTTTCATTCTTGCTAATGTTCCTTCCTTAATTGTTTCCTCGCTGTTTTCAAGCTTCAAACTTTTGAGTTGTATTAAATTGCCCAAATCATTTATTGAGGGCGGATTTCTTCTGATCTTATTAGGACTGAATCTTATCCATGCATTTGCTGCACCAACTGCACCAAAGTGCTCCAGAGACGTAAGCTTTGAGATTCTATATGGTATACACTGTAAATATTTACAATCTAGAATGTCCAGGATTCTCAGAGAGCTAAGCTTATCAATTTTGGATGGCAGTTCCCTAATTCCAGATCCACCAAGATTGAGTGTCTGGAGATTCTTAAGAGCAGTAATAGAATTAGGCAGTCTCTTGATGGGGGTACTCTGTAGATTCAGGCAAACCAAATGTTTCAAGCATCCCAAGGTTTCAGGCAATGATGCGATGGATGTCTGTGGCAAATCCAGGACCCGGAGAGACGACATACTCCTCATTACCTGTTTTGGAATTTCTCTTAAGTAACGATTATCCCGAAGTAACAAAGAGCGGATACGGGGGCCTCTGAATGTATCAGCTACACTAGTCAGCCTGTTCTCCATCAACGACATTCTGGTGCATCTAGAGCAGTCGTTGGCTGGAAACTGCTCTAGACCTCTGCCCGCCTGAAACAAGCAGTTCTCTTCTCTTCCAGAAATCTGTCTGACCAAATCAAGGAGAATATCATGTATCCTGAAACAGACCACACTCCCATCTACATCTTTCCAAACTGCTTCAACAAGACAGCGGTCTGCTAATATATTTACATAAGCAGATGCAATTTTGAGCGGATTATGCCCTGTCACCAACCCTTCTCCAATCCATAAAATGCTCACACGTGGAGTGTACAAGATTTGGTCTTCCGTGAAGAGAGCTAGGTAGAGAAAGCACCGTTGCAAGGAAATGTCGATTTCAGCTAAAGCGTCATAGCTTAATCTCAGCCGACCGTGCAACGGCTCTGTAACCTGCTTGATGGCCTCTGCATTCTGCAGCTTCTTTAGTATGATTTCCCATTCTTCTGAATGGGTGATGCCTGCCATTGCCCTCCCGATTATTTTGATGGCTAAAGGAAGTCCCTGGCACTCCTTGCAAACGCTTCGAGCTATTTCTTCCTGTATGCCTGATGGTAACTTTCCAGAATTGTGTGGAAAAGCATGAGAAAGAAACAATTGCCAGCTATCATTCTTCATCAACTCTTGTAGTTGGACGGTTGATGAAGCTGGAACTCCCATCTCTAAGAGTGCCCTGTTATTTCTGGAACTCACTATAATAACACTTAAGTCGTTGTTGGATTTGCAGGTGGAAGGCAGAGGGACGCCCAACTCCTCCAACAAGTGGGCACCTCTGTCCCAAACATCATCTAGAAACAGGGCAAATCTGTGTTTCCTCAATCTCTTATTCAACCATACTTTAATATCATCTTCACTCCATAACTGGTGGTTAAAACCCTCATTTGTTTGGAAGGCTATTTGGTTACCAAGATCATTTCTAAGTCCAGTGAAAAATGGAGTCTGTGAAACAGTAAGCCAGAGCAATAAACCACTACCAAAGAGATTTTGTACCTGGTTACTGTTGAAGAATCTTTTTAGGAGGAGCGTCTTCCCTGAGCCTCCCATACCCACCACGCCCATCCGAGACTCATTTTGCACTAACTCCTCAAGTCTTCTAAAGGCCGCATCTTGTCCCACAATAAGCAGCTCCCCTGTGAATTTCATGGATTCCCTCGTAGGCGCAACTGAGCTTGTTGCTGTCAGGATTTCCCTGCTGGAATATTGAAGATGCTTCTTCAACTGACCAAGCTGAGTCGTAATGCCAATCAATGCCGCGTTGTCTCGGTGTTCCTTGATGTTTGAAACAGTGCGACTGATTTTTTTGCTCTTTTTATACCGAGAAAACACATCATATCTTGGCATCGCTATTGTGCATTCTTGAACTATTTCAGTTGCTTGTTGGAGAAGCTCATCCAGCTTTTTGAGCCAATTATCAACAGCTGAAGGGATAAGTTCCTCGTCAAACTTATCGGAGCTCAGCGCGAATCGCTGACTGTGCAGGGCACAGTTAATATCTTGAAGACTGATTAAAAGCTCGTTGAGGGATTCCAACTCTTTACTGAACCGGACAGCAACGCTGATTTGAGAAAGGATCTCCTTGATTGCAATGTCGATCCCCAGACCTACAAGTCCTCCAATCAAAATACCAGACATGTTTTCTGGAAACAATGGACCAACAAAAATCTGCTTGAACAGCACAGAGATCTATTGATGTTGCTAACTGCGAGATCTGTTGTCGTTGCTGCAAGCGTGGAAATAAATGCAATGCAAACCCCAGTCCGGCACTACGAAAAAACTTTTGGATTGTCAAAACGTGGTGTGGCGGCGTCCAAATCGTTTAAGCACGCAGTCCAAGTAAAGACTTTTCGATCGTCCAAACGCAGTTCTGTCCATGATTTAAGTCTTCCCGTGATCAGAGTAGGTATAAACTCTTGTACTGCCAAACCTGAATGCCCCATGTTATCTTTGTTCGATGTTACAAAAACTAATATTTTAGTGAGTAGATGTTTCTTCCTTCTTTCCCAAGCTGACGACACAAGAATAAAAAAGAAATTGTTGTTAGGTCGCCAAGTTCTACAGGTCAAAATCGGCAGTTATGATCTGACACTTTTCGACCATGCTTTGGATCCCTAAGTTCAATTATGATTTATTTAAACTAGCACTTGCATCTATAAGAGATTCAAGGGATACGTCGATAGACTGTCCAATGTGTTTATCTTCAAGGTGAACAGTGATCAAGGTCAAAGGGCAGCGGTAAAGAAAACATGACACGCAGAAAGAACAAAGAGTAATGCAAAGTAGTTATGTATGGCGAAACAAAGGAAATTTTGAGTAAATAAAGATCATAAATCTTTAGTGCAAGAGATGTTATCATTGTAAAAAAGACATTACCTGTTAAATAAAAAATAGATCTTAAAATCAGAAACCTGCATACCTGCATTTCAAATGAAGAGCGCATGTTATTAATCGAAGAGCCTCGTCTACTTGGTTAACCTTGTGATGTGACATAGATTCTAATCAGCACATGAGACATAGATTTTAATAATAAAATATCACAATTATTGAGTCGTTGCAAGATGGGTTTTACAAGAAATCTGTTTGCCAAGGGAGGGATTTTTTATTATTATTTTGTCAGTCTTAGGCATATGCGAAATTTGATGAAAATTTGGGTAGTAGTTGTGCATAATGCATATGTTACATATTATTCTAAGGATGTCATGTGTATTTCATTTTGAATTTATATAGGTTAATTCATGTGTATTACATGTTAATTGATTTCTATCAATCTACTTGCACATGGATTTTACTGATAGAAAACTATAGTTAAATAATGAGCTCAGTTAGATGTTTAGATCAACAAAGCCACAAAAACCAACATTTTCATAGTAAATTAGGCGGATAAGAGGCAGTAGCCAAAAGCTTGCAACATCAAATTGGAGAAGCCTATAGTGAGTTATAGATTGAAAGCGACACTTATTGCTGCTTTGCCTCCAAAATACTCAATGAGTTGCCTCTAGGACGGACCTGTAGATCTAATGCTCTGCATCCTAATACAAAAGGCTCTGTCTCTATAACAGGCAGTTGTAAATATTCTACAGACTCAAGCAGCAATGAAGAATTAAGCTCACTCAGAGCTGGAAACCAATAGTACCTTCAAACACTAGTAATTACTTCTCACTTTATACACGGAAGAAGAACAACCACCGACCAATGTAGAGCTTTTTTCCCCTACCTAAATCTACAGCCAAAAATCTCCTCAAGAAATTCAAATTGCAACTACCATAAACCCAGCTCTATTCTAATTATGCATGACATCATGGGAGGCATGTATGCCCATAAATTTTCTACTAACTAGCAGTTCTGCCTTTTTTCCTAAATTCTTCAAATGTAGCCCTAAGATCTCATGGTCTTGGGCCTTCCATGAGTTCCATGATACGTCTTCTGCATCAAGATTCAAGCAATGTGCTGAGATAAGGAGATAGGTGGTAATAGCGGCCACTTGAATAAGACCCCAGTTTGGTCTTTAGGTTTAAGAATCGATATTCATGTGGAGATTTGATATAGAGTTGGGGTTATATAATTAAGATATTCAGATTTCCACAGTAATCATTTTAGTATATTTGTCTTGAATCAGCTGTGTTGTATAATGTGTCTGTATTTGGAGTACTTTTGTAGTGCATGATTTTGGGGTATACCGTGTATGTACATATAATAAGAGGAGAAATTTTGAGAGAATTATTAAAAAATAGATTGACTGTACTAATTGAAAGAGGAGTTATCAAATATACACCAACCTGCACATTGGTGTGGTCTATGCTATTTTCCCCCAGAAAGTTGATGAATTATTTGAAGTTTTCTTCAGTTGGGAGATAATGCTTACCCACTAGAAGGCCAAATTGACTGCAGACAAACCAATAAAATGTTAAATTCCTGCTTATTTTCATCAACACAGATAAAAAGAACATAAATAGAAAGAATAAGATATAAGGAAAAGGATTTCAATGGCCATTTTTTGGTCCCAATGTCACATTTAAACATACAAGAAACATTATGTTTAGATTCTTAAATTTTAAGACTTAAGTGATTTCAACCACAGAACTGTACCCTCATTTGATTCTGTGAGCTAATGAATCTGAAAGAGATTTTCAAGAATACAATAATTTTGTTATATTGTAGCACTAATTACAATCTGTCAGATGAAATATAAACCCTAATAATCTTGATCCTCATCTACAATAAACTACAGGACATTTCATTTTTCTTTAAAAAAATGTAAATCTTCGCCTCTCTCCCCTACACTCCCCACAAGCTGCTGCACAACACCAGTGCAGCAACAGGCATGACAAAATTAGATATTACAAAGTAGAAAGGAATGACTTTCAATCGATGCATTTGGGATAGAAAAAATACTAAGAAAACACTTTCAAGTAAAATCAATTATGAATTTGCAATTGATGTTTGAGGAATGCACCATGTGGTCCGTCATCAAGAAGAAAAATATATCAAGAAAATTGGCAGAAGAGCCTAATTAATTATAGAGAAATTGTCACATTGGCCAAGACTATTCAATATCACATTGAAGGGCACTATACACAGGGAAATCCCCTTAGTTTTTGGCTAAATGCACAAGCTCCCAGGCCTTGTCTACCTTCCCTACTTTACACAGTGCATTAGTAACTAAGTAAAATGCAGAACATCTGGGAAAGACTGGCAATATTTCTCACTAATGTGAACTATAGTCATTTCTGCCTCCTGCACTGTTTTCCTTTAATGATGTAAAAAACACTGCTGACAAACTGGTCTCATTTGGCACATAGTTGGCCTCCAAAATTGCACGTAATAAATTGAGAGCCTCACTTGTCCTTCGTGTTTTTTACAAAAATGCAAGCATTCAATTTTGGGCATGTTATTCTTACCTCATGGAAGACATGTACATATTTGTGCAGCATCTTAGCCTTTTCAAAGTGGGTAATGAGGTGCTCAGCCAAGTCAAGTCCAATTGAACAGGAATGCTGATTTGCAAGGCATGACCACCAATGATGTTTAAGCAACCACCAGCGACAATTATGTGGCTGCCAGTGACAATAACAGGACCACCGCTTTGTGCAGGACCGCCACTAACAATTAAGCCATTAGTTTGCAAGAGGAAACCACGCCTAGTGATCCCATCACCATACCAATATGTCCTCTGTTTAAGTTAGAAAATTGAAGTCTTGCTGGAATTTTTTAGCGGTTTTTTTTTTCTTGATCCTATATGGATCACAAAATAATAGTTAAAGCTAAGTTATGTAGCAATGTCCAACCTAATTTCCCAACAATGTCAGAGAAAAGTTCAGTTAAAAGAGTTTTCCCCCATACTTCCCTTGAAGAAAAAGGATCAGGTTACTTGCCTGTGCCTCTATTATGAACAGGCATTACATCAATCTATTATAGCAGTTGATAGAGTTAGTGTTTCTCCTATGACTCCTATTTTTGAGAGATCTTAGACACTATGAACTCTTTATATGTTATCTCTATGGTCTGCTTTTTAGTCAATCAAGGGTATAGACATTTGAATTGTTCTTTCAGCAATACTTTTTTTTTAAAGATGATATAATGTATACCTCTAGCTCCACCTTCCTCTTTGCCATCAAATCAGCCTTGTTTCCAGCAAGTGCCATCACCATGTTTGGAGTGCCTGCATATTAAACTATCTGTTAAAATTATGGCCATTCACACATGTAGAAACAAGAACTCTTGCTATCTTAAGATAAAATGAAGAAGAAAAGTACAATTGATTTCTCAAGGTGATTTAAGACACATGTATCCAGCAGTAACAGACTCATCATGGCCTATGTTGTAGCCATAATTTAATGTTTCTGTTACAAAAAGATCATCTAATGGATAAGACACTTCAGCAACAAACTTGTTTACCATAAGATTGACCTATTATGCCTACACTCAAGTATAAATTCTTGATCAGACAATTTTGTAACAAACTCGTTTACCATAAGATTGACCTATTATGCCTACACTCAGGCATAAATTAAGAAAAGCAATGTGAGGAAATTAAAAAACTTGAAAAGTTCTCCAAAAGATCTCCATATTAAACAACAGAATCCAAGTTTCACGTTTTACCAGCTACTTCACTGATGAAATCCAGTAGATCTTTTATTTGTCAAATATGCAAACCTTTATGTCTATCTAGGAGCCTAACAATGAAGGCATGGAAAACTGAACAGACTCCTTCAACTGTGTGATTCTGTTGTGGGTGTGGTGTAATTTTTTAATAGATCAGTTTGAGTTATGCCTTGTCTGATGATGATTCTTTATGGAAATATAAAACCCATGTGAATTTAAGCAACAACACTTGGTAGCAAAGAATTTTTTCGGAGATTGAGATTGGGTGTACTTACTGATAGAACAAGAGGGGATTAAAAGCCTCCTATGAAGCAAAGACAATAACTTCTCAGAAGCTTTTATTTTGGATGCCTGCTATGGAGGAGCTCTTGTCTTTAAATCGCTGGTGTCCATTGCTCCAGCAAGCTCATCTGCATGGAAATCCAGTCCCTCATCTTCACTTTCCCCTCAAAGTCAGGAGAGAGCTGAGAAACCCTAGAGGGCGCAACCAATATGTCATTAAGTGGGGGATGAACTTGGTCAACTGCCACCATGTTGAACTTCAATGAATCCTGATAAAATGTTGCACACATTCTACCAAAAAAATAACTTCAAGACAAAGAAAACAAACAAATAGGGGTATAAGAGTAGGTAGTACAATAATATCATATATGAAATAAAACACCACAAAAATGAGCCGAGTGCCTATAGATTGGGAAAAATATTCAATGAAACCATGGCGAGTGACTTACCTTAAGATTCTAAACAATTTTTGTTGTGCTATCACCGATTATAGTGAGAAAAAATGGACAGAGTTTGCTGTTAAAAATGAAACCGATTCCCCACCTAATTTTTCACCTTCGTGATGGCCCCCTTCTCTGGATCATCGGTGGGAAGAATGGGTGCATCATGAGTGCCAGATTCAGAAAGGATGGGTATGAAGCCCCAAATATTGATAGTGGAACTCGACCTCCATCAAATCTGAAAACTTTGTGATGTCATGGACAATGCTTGGATCCAACTCTTGGTGCTCCAAAGCCCTTTGGAAATTATCCTTGAAAATGCCAAATCGACTGGCATTCTCTTCTGGGCTTGAACAGTTCTCCTCAAATCTTATGAGGAAGCTCATTCTGGATTCAACAGAACATTCTGGGCATGAAAACTACCTAGACTCTCTCCAATTAACCTGTCACTTCATAATAATTTGCTCTGATGTCCTTGCACAGGCTGCAAAGATAGCAATCCGATTTATGAGAAGTTAAAAGATTTTTTGACAGTTGTTTGATAGATTTTCTGAGCACCCGAAAGTTGGAAATTGAAAATGGTTTACCAGCATGGGACCCAGTTTCAGGCGTGTGAGACAGGTTTGGAGAGAAAATGTGGACTGGCAAGTCCACAATAAGAGTCTATCGACTAAATATATATATTCTTGATATCCAAGATTTGAGATTGAATTATGGTTTGAAGGTTGGGCCTAATAAATTTTGAGTAGGTAGTTATGCGTTAATAACATTCATATAGTTATGTGTTTGCAACACAATCACATTTATAATTTTGTTTTGTAAGTATGTAATTTTATTCAATGTAGAATTTTGACTCTTATGAATAATGATTGTGTGGTTTTCAAGATGATTATATCAACGAAATATATGGGTTTTATTTTAAAGTTGCATTATTTTTAGTGGAAAGAGAAAGATGTCTAGATTATTTAGCAAATTTATTTGGATCAATTTTATTTTTTATAAAATATTGAAACACAAATCAACAAAGGCATTATGTTTGACTAACACCTACAAAGGAGAGTCAAGTTGTTTAGGTTATGTTCCTTTGTTGCAAAGAGGATTGATTGATAAAAATATGATTTGATTAATCTATGAAATGTAAATCATAATCTAATTAAATAAATATTACAATTTACAAAAAATAAATACAAATTTGATTAATCTATGAAATGTAAATCATAATCTAATTAAATAAATATTACAATTTACAAAAAATAAATACAAATCAGGAAAGAGCAAACAGAGAAGAACCTATCATTAGAAATTGAAAGCCACTATCCAAGATGCAAGTGTGTTGAACACAAATGATAGCACATTGTGCTAAAGTCCTAATTGCACTGTATGGATTAGGTGTTAGTATGGAAACTTATGTGTTAATCTCCTTTGTCAACTCTTATTATTTCTTATCCCAAATTTGAACCTATGCAAGCACAAAGATGGAAAAGGGTTGTACTATATTGGAGTTTTAAGTCAAACCCCCATTTTTATCTTTCTAGGTCTCCATGAATAGCCAAGTTGATATGTGTTATGAATCTTAAGTGTGTCTAATATTGTGACAAGAAGTGACAAGTAAAATAATAATCAAAACCCTACTCAAGTGTGTTAGAGTGTCTATATGCCTCAAACAAGATATTACAAGATCCAACCCAACAGAAATACTTTTCTCAAGGGAAACAATTCATAAAAATCACTTCACCTCAATGAAAAAAGGTGATCAAAGCTTGAATGTGAAAACCAATTGGAACCATAGCAAATAGCGATGAAAAGGTGTGAAATGATTATCAATCAATAATCCCAACTATTATGTAACACTCATGGAGCTTCAACCAAGGTACCAAGAGAGAAAATAGTTATAAATATTGTTCACAATTCAAGAGTAGCTTTTCAAATTGCAGAGCTAAATGTTCATTCTAAAAAGGCTTTGTCATAGAATTCATATTGTTGCTAACAATAAAAAAATTACAAGCTTAAATAGGAAGCAAGAGGGTGACCTTAAGTGAAGGTTGACATGTAAAATTTGAATTTTGGAGTCATTATGACACAAAGTTGAATGTCAAAGTCAAGGTCGTGTCGTTCAAAGTAAAGGTCAACTTTTAAAAGTGTCTTCTCTTTTTGCATATAGAGTCTAGACTCTAGTATGTCACATCACCTAGGAAAAAGCAGTTGATAAAGGGTCTCATGACCTAGGACTTAACCACAACTTTAGCATTGACCAAGGTTTTGGTATAGCATCAACAATAAGGGTTTTAGGGCAACACAAAGCATTTCTCTTGAGTTGGAGATAAGATCAAGACAAAAAATAGTCATAAAATGGAAATTAGGGGAAAGGATACTAAATAAAGCATTAAATTATGCTTGTGTCATCATGTTACACAATTTACAACACTACATTTAGCCCTCACTTTAGTAGATGTGGGACACTACATGCATATGCAAGCTAAAGTACAGGAAAGCAAATAAACATGTGAAGGATACACAAAAGGATATTGTAGGGGACACAAAACATTATCAAGTGAGAGAAAGAAGCCCCCAATGTGGGAACCTTCAATACCATAGTGTTAAAAATAACATCTTGAAAAACCACTTTGTCAAAAATCCAAAATCATCCTGTAGGAAAACAAGATGTGATTGTCTAAAAAATTTAAGGAGAATGAGAATGTGATCTAGGATGAAACTCAAGGGTAGATATATATCCCCCTATTTCTACATTCTTTCATGGATGTAGAAGCAAGGTAGTGATCTTCCTTTGTGGATTTTTAAAGGGTTGATTAAAATGCCTTTGGCAGGGTCATTTGATAAAACAACACTAGGATAAAAAAAAAATGAGGAAAGAAAAGAAAACCAAATTTCAATGCAACAAACAACATGAAAATAAAAGTTCATAGGCTCGAGTTATAAAGATTTAGATGAAGGGTGCTTTATAAAAAGGGTGAAAATTTTGAAAAAAATATAATATTTTTTATTTTTACTATTTTTATGATAAATAATAAAAATTTACTTTTTACTATTCATTTTGACTTTTCAACTTCTAAGAATTTGAAGAGGTTTGAACAACCCTAGGAGCAAAAATGTTGCATAGACAACCATGCTACCCACCCAAGCTATAGGTACTAAGGGACTATATAACAGGGCACCCAAGCCCATGATTTAAGTTGCATTTTGAATTTTGCATATACATAAGATCATTTTTTATTGATTTTCATACCAAAATGAATCCTATTATGTGCTAGTGTCCAACTTGGTAACCGATATTTAGAAAGGGCGCTAACATCCAAAGGGTGCACTAGCATCTGAATCAAGCATTGGGTTCTAGGGATGCACTTTTGTCCTATTGGGTGCTATTGTCCTTAAGGTTTTGGTCAAATCATGAAATTTTGAACATGCTTTAGATTTCACAATGAGGAGAAACTGATAAAAAAAATGATGCAATTGCAAGACTCTCCAAATATGTGAGAGCATGCAAGTGGCCATGTATATACAATGTTGTGTGGGCACACACAGGTGCTAACAACCACCAAGATTGGGTACCTCCAGGATGTGAGATTATGATGGGTATACATGATGCCCACAATGAGGTTCCATGATCTGATGTTGATGGTGCTCATGGAGCATTGTGATATAGACATATCCACCTTCCATCTTTTGAAGGAGGATATGACAGTCACACTCAAGGATGTGTACTAGATCCTATGACAACCCATGTGAGGTGAGGTTGTGAGGATCAAGGATCACCAACCTAGCCAGATTTTTTGTCTCAGCCTATGTCATGCTAGAGGACATCATAAGGAACATCTACATGCACTAGTTGGTACAGGGTGTCATGGTCACACCAATTATGCATTACATCATGGTCACTACCATCACTTTGGTGCTACCACCAGATGGACAAGGCTCACACCTACATGTGGACCTCATTCACACTATTTGAGCAATGGAGGGCTAGAGAACTATCTATGACTAGGGATAGAGCATGTTGGACCACCTGTATTATGCTCTAGGCCGTAATGTGCACTACAAGGCACAAAGCTTGATGACCTTCATCTTTTTTTAGATGTGGGAATTCAATCACACTATATGCATGCAGCTTGTGGAATTTTTAGTGGAATCAGTCTAGACCTACCCATGGGAACATGTGTACACATTGAGGCCAAGGTAGTTTGGTGACTTGTTGTACTAACGAGTTAAACTCAATATATTGCAATAGATTGAAGAGCTTGACTTGGTTGATATTCCTGAAGGTATGGAAGATGATGGAAACATCCTAGACCCTACCTATGAAAGGAATAATGTTGCAAGATCTCCTCTACCAACCATCCAATGGTCACAAAAAGAGGTAACTTTGATTAGAGATAGGTTTGAACCAATTCTTGCTAACACAAATGTATGGTTAGAAGAAAAGGGAATTTGATTGAAATGCTTTCTCACTGGATCAAAGGAGGAATCACAAGATCCTACATGTAATAAATCATAAATGAGGAAAATGAACAAGGATGATGTACCTAGTTCCAATAAGCCTTCTAAGCCAAATATCACGTTTGTTGTAAAAGGTAGTAATAAAAAGAGTAAAATAGTTGCAGAGGGGGCATCTATTGAGAGGCAAGAAGAATTTTCTTAAGAGGAAAGGCAATAAGAAGAGGAACAACATGAGGACTTGAATGAGTATCTCCTCATGAGAACATTCTAGAGGAACCACCTACCTCCTCTTCTCTAATTTTATCTACCCCTACTCCTCCTATGTCTTCACCAATTTCTACCATTGTTCCTACCACGGCCATTCCTACAATAACTATCAATGTTCCTTCAGCTGCGTCAGTCCAATCCATTCATTCATCCCCTTCCTTGAGATCAATCTTTCATAGTTCCAAATATGGTTTGGATAATGTTTCAAGATCACATATATCTTTGCATAGTTTATCATCACCTTCATTTGACATTATTTCTCAATTTGAATTAGAACAATTTATGTTTGAGTTTGTGCAAGTTTCTAATGTGGAAATGCCCATTGCTATTTTGACTAACAATGCTCCAGTTATGACAACAACTTTTATGAATACAACGATGACAACTCAAGCCATGGTTGCCAATCCATAAGAGAGTTCTCCACTTCCACCTTTGCTCTCATCCCAAACCCAAAAAAGGAAGAAAAAATTCATCTCCCAGATGACTTCAACTTTACATAGTTAACATCGGTGAAGAAAAAAGCCAAGAAAAATCCAAAGACTCTTTCCAGGTTGTTGTTTGATAAAGAAGGTTACAGGTATGCAAAGGTGGCTCAACCTCCTAATAAATCTATAGAAGAAGTGAATATCTCTGATTATTCCATCACAAGGGTTGAGTTAGGGAAGATAACTCACAAAAGTGCTAAGTTGGAAGCTCAATCTACACTGGATTCCCTCATTGAGAAATTTCATAAGGTCAAAAAGGTGAAGGATCAATATAAAACCAAGGCAAAGCAGTTAACTTTCATACTCCAAAAGATTTCTCAATCTTTGGAGTCAGTTGAGCCTATGGTCATGAGCATTGAAGATCTAGTCATTTAGAAGGTGGAAAAAGTGCATACAAGGGCAGGGTAGTCGATGAGTTCCTAGATAGAATGCTTGCACAAGACGCACAAATTTTAAGATCCTCTGTGGAGAAAATGGAAGAGATGGAAAGCTTAAGATCAGAGTTAGACAAAAAAAATTATACTTTATCCCAGGAACAACAAGACATGGAAAATAGTTTGCAAGCTTGGATTAAGATGAAGAAGCTCAAAATGGATGCATTAGTGGAAATTGGGATCATTCCTAATAGGGAAATGTTTGTTGAGATAAAGGAGACCATGAAACACAAAGTGAACATCATCAAGGAGTTGATCAACGATTTGCAAAGTGCTCAAGAATTCAATGAGGACAATGATTTGAATCTTGTTAGTAGGGTTGAAAAGCTTCCTTGTAAGTTACTTGATGATAACCAAAAGTTCCTTTCCTTAGATGCAGTTGTCCAGGAATTCACCAACATGATCTAGAAAGAATTTGAAGATCAAGCCTTTTTAGTGGCTTTGATGGACAAGTTTTGGATATTCAGTTAACCCTGGAGAACCTAAAATTGTTTTTAGGAAGGCACAAGAAAGCTTGTAACACCATAAAGGATTCCATAACAAGGGTCCTATTTATCTCTAAACATACTTTAGGTCCTGATAATGATGAAGTTCAAGCAATCATGAAGAATTATGAAGATTTCATGGAGAAGGATGGTGGAGAAAGTTGAATGTGCCTTGTTTAATTTTTAGTATTTTCATGCTTTATGTAATTATTTTTAGACATTTTACATGTCATTTTCAAAAATGTAATTACATGTAAAAATAGAGAAGTCCTAATCAAATCGGACTCTCCTGTGGAATAAGTCAATTTAGTTATTTCTTTCCTAGATTATGTCTCAACTCTCCTCTACATATATGGAGTTCTTTTGTAATAAAACCTTTTGATCTTTTGAAACAAAAAACTGTCATTTTGAAGAGCATACTTGCAATCTCTGTGTTGAATGTGCAAATTAAAATTTGATCAATAAAAGAAGCGGATTGCTTCCAAACTTTGCTTTGGAGCACGTTTGTTGTATGTAAGAGTGTTCTTATGTCTCTCTTGGCATATTATCTTGAACTTGGTTTGGAGCACATTTGTTGTATGTAAGAGTGTTCTTATGTCTCTCTTGTCATATTATCTTGAAGTTGGTTTATAAGTGGTGTATTATTTCATTATTGAAGGGGAATCCAGATTTGGTACTGATAGACTTTGTGCTATCATATTTTATTTGGAGCTATATGTTTTGTGCATGAATTTGGTTGAGAACTCGTAGCCTTTGTGCTACAATTGTTAGCTATATTATTGTAGATTTTGGTGTTGTTCATTGATAGTCTTTGAGCTACAACTTGCTACACGAGTTACTCTTTGGAATCATCTTTGGGAATAACTTGTAGTCTTTGAGCGGTAAGTTGTTACATTTGAACCATCATAGAAAGTAATGAAATACTTTTTGTTTCCATCGATTTGTTGGTATCATTCTTTTTATTCTTATGTCTAACAGAATTGGGTATCGGCTATTATTGCTCCAACTAGTGTTACTTAGTTTATTACTTACTGTGAACATCAAGGTCATTATTGTAACTTGTTTCCCTTATTTTGAAAAAAGAGAATATGTTGATGGAGACATCCCCATGGATAGTTGTATTGTACATAATCTCAGTTTAATTTCTAACTTTGATTTAGTGAGCAATACGAAGGGAGCCTCCCCTTTATGAGAGGAGAGATTAATTTCTTATCATAGCTACAGTTGAAACTACCATTTCATAATTGTTAAAGGAATTAAAAAATATTCACCCAAAAAACAAGAACCATAACACTCAAATCAAAATCGAAAGAAAAACTAGAAGAAAAATTGGAAGCAAACCAAAAAGCAAAACTGGAAGCAAAACCGGAAGTAAACTTGGAAGCAAAACTAGAAACAAAACTAGAAGGTAAATTGGAAGCAAACTTGGAAGTAAAACCAGAAGCAAAACTGGAAACAAAACCTGAAGAAAAATTGGAAGCAAAATTGGAAGCAAACCTGGAGGCAAAACTAGAAGCAAAACTGGACATAAAACTGGAAGCAAAACTAGAAGAAAAAATGGGAGTAGACATGGAAGCAAAACTGGAAGCCACATTGGGTGCCAATTTTGGCACAATTTCTGACATTCCTTCCTAGTGCTATTTTAGGAGCTAACAGAGGTGCTATGATTTTCTACTGCTAAATTCGACGCTAAATCCAGTGGAAAAGTCGGTGCAAAATCTAACATTAAGCTGACCATGCCTATTTGCATCGAGTTTAGCGCTAGCCAAATTTTTTAATTCACGACTCAAAATATACTAAAATCCAACCCAAAATTTGGCACTAATTTCCTGTTGTACTATTATGGCAAGCTCTCTAAAATAAACCTTTGGATCCTTCTTATCAAATCACTCTACTAATCTATCTATAAACTCCTTATATGAAGTAATGTGATCATGCTGCACTGTAACCATCCCATGATGCCACCAATCATGGGATACCCCATCCAAATGTAGCACTGCAAAATGAATAGCATCCCTCTCTACCATAGGACACAAGGTTAAAAAAGTGTCAAGTTTGTTGATCCAAGCTCTAGTTGTAACCTTCCCATTACCATCAAACAATGGAAGTGCGAGCTTGCTAGTAGCATGTTTCAAATCCTTGTTTTGGTGCCTCAGTCTCCTCTCCTATCTATTCATTCCGTGCTCTCACTTCTAACTCATGAAGTACTTAAAAGTGAGATGTTATATAACCCGTAGAGGCAACAACTCCCACTCATCATGAACAACCATGACATTATTTGTGAACTCTATCTCCCCCTCCTGATCATCCTTTGGCTCATCTCTATAGAAATTAGGATGTGTAGGCCTGTCATATGTAAATGTGGGTGCTCTTCTTGTTCTCAGTGTACCAATAGCACTTGCATGCTCTTCCTAATCATGATTAGGCCCTCTAAGAGGTTGATTAAGCTAATGTATAGCTACTGTAAGTTGTTGCAAAACATTTACTACCTGTTGTTTCCCTACTCGAATACCCCTTAAAATATCTCTAGCCTCTTAGTCTTCATCGTTTTGTTCATTCCTAGGAGGACTACCACCACCTCTATCACCCATAATCACCTGTGGTACCTATTCTCTAGCTTGGTTAACCTATTGTTTTTCTCTTCTACCTCGTGTATAGTACTTGTAAGGGCCAACTTCTTATGGTCTCATGTGATGTCTAACCCAATAGGGTGGCAGGAAACCACTCTAATACCATTATGAGGAGCCTAACCAAATCTGACTCAAAAACTCTTCACTTGTCACCTTGGAATTTTGTCAAACAGTTTGCTACCAATGTATGAACTTGCTGATATGAATTTATGTAAGTCTTGCTATAATTTTTTATGTTGCAATTGAAGTTTTTGAATGTTTTTAAAGATGAAAGATTGATTAACAATGTCATAGATGTGATATGTTAATTGTTTTTGAAATTTTCATACATATAATGGACTGAAAATGTGCATCTACAGCAGCTAGAGATTTTGACAAACATTCAGCATTCAACTTCCATATAAATTATCATCTACAACAATAAGACATTTCTACAAACACTTTTCCTACAATCTCAGGACTAAGATAATGCATTTACAGCAAAGGCATTACATCAAACATATGGCATTCAAACTTAGTTTCAACCTTCTTATTCAAACTGAAATACTGATATGTGATGAACTAATTACAAATGATCTTTTCTTGATTAGAGTATCTCTACAATGCTTAATATTGATTTTAGCATACCCAAAAATGTGAGCCCTTTATTTATAAGGAATTTTGGAAAAGTTGCAACAATAAATAATGTTGGTAAAGTGTTGTGACGGTTGCAAACTAATTAGTCTCCACCATAACAATAGTTGCAACCCACCAAGGAACCTTGAACCCCAAGAATGGAAGTGATTAGAGCCTCATAACTTAGGAATTTGTCTCCTTACTCCCATGTCCTACTATTGATAGTAATATAGCCAGCAAAGAATGAAGTTATGGCTACCTTAAAACCCATGTTCTGAGAGAAGATATTACCAGGAGCAAATAAATGGACTCAACTACTTGATTTTACAATGGTTGGGTGATTGCTCTTCAAACCCTTGTGTTTTTCTGTAAATTCTCACTAATGATATGCACTAGTACTGTAGTGAACATTGTTCATGTGTTACTACATAACAGCTATTAAATGGTTGAATTTTTTGTAGAATGGCTACCAAGAATGAATCTTCAAGTCTGCAACCAATTATTCTTCAATAATCTTCAAACCCTAGATGAATTTCTTTCTCTTTTGAGCACAATTAGAACTTTTGGATGAAGCTCTCCACCCGCAATAATTTGGTTGATCTCTTACAACCTAAAAATTGCTTCCACACTAAAGATTTTTTATTCTCCAATGCAATTTTGGTTGAAACCCTTGGCCTCCAGCACAAAAACCAAGAAACTCACAAGCAACGTAAAATAATCATCCAATAATGAGTTTGACTCTCTTTTTGAATGTTTTTATACCTCTTCTTGGAAAAATCAACCCTTTTTGGCTATTTGGTAATTTTATTTTTAAAGGGAATGCGGCTTTTGACCGAGCTATGAACCGGATACAACCATTCAACAATACCACTAGCGGGTTTTGAACCTTCGGCAAGAACAACAATGCCACCATAAACCATCACACCATGCCAATACCGGCTTGGGCTATTTGGTAATTAAATAATATAACTTATATTATTTTCTTTTGTTACCTCAAATATACCTTGGTTATTGTGCCCATAATAAATTAATATCATTAATTACACTTTATCATGTGTCATTGGCCCCTTTTAATATAAAGTTGAAAAATATGACTTTATATTATAAAGTTTTAATTAACATCATTAATGACACATTAAAATATTAATAACTCCTTAAATATCCATTAGTTAGCCACACCAACTGAAACCACTTGGTCAAAACTGCCAAACACTGAATGATCAGGTGCCTTGCCAAAAATAGCAACTCCTGGTAGCTGACTTACTATAAATAGTAAATGTGCACCACTAAGCCCTGAAACATCTGCAAAGGCCTATCAATGGTCGACATTGCATATGAGACCTGTCCAGGTGCCCTGCTATAAATAGAAACCCTTACTAACTAAAATAGTAAGTGTGCCAAATAGAGTCCAATGAAGGTCAAACCTGAACTCTCACTGATCACTGGAGGCAAATCCATATCGAATACTACCAATTAAGACCACCTAACCATGTCCTCTAGCTTATGAGGATCAGGAATAGGCCAAACCATCCACAGTCATGGTCACACTAAAAAGGGGACATTATAGTAAGAAACAATGGGTAAAGTTAAGCTCTCTCATAGCTATCTAATGATGTAATTTTTCACATTTTGACTATGTTAAGGCTTTCATCTTTAATTTCTTTTGTTAGTGTATCTGTTTTTTGTCAAAAACCAATGTTTGGTATTTTTACTTTATTTTTTAATCGTTCATTGAAACTTAAAATAAATTACATTTTTAGAAGCTAGACTCCATTCTACACATATTCACAAAAAAAGTTGATTAGTTTTCAAAAAAATTAGGGGGAGAGTGCTCAAATTTCTATTTTTCATGATGTGTCCACTTTGAAAATTAGTAAAAAATCATATTCATTAAAAAATTATCAAAAATATCAGGGATAAACTACATTTTGTTAGCCAATTTCTCATGGAAGAAATTTTAAAAATACTAAAAAAATTAACATTTTAGGGGTGCCACAACAGACAGTATGTTATGTTTTTTTGAAAAAAAATAGGACCAATTTGTGTGGCCCCCTTTTTAAACCCCTTAATCTCTACCATTTTCAAAATAAATAATAGTTTAGAAAGATATTCGAAGCACTATGACCCTTGTTTTTGTTGCATCTTAAAATTTTGAGTGTAGCTATCCTCAATTTATCATCCAAGGTCAGTATTTCTTGATTAAAAAAAAAAGAAAGTGGCCACTTAAGACCCCTTTTTTGCCCCCCATCTTTTTAAACTTACCCCTAATGCACATAAAACCCTAATACACATAACATTGGATGAACTACAATACAATAATAATGATATAGACATAGTTGCTTCTCCTAGTGAAACTTCCATGCAAGGAAATCTTCCCTCCTACACCATATTTCCTTATTTCTGGTTATTGTGTGACATACTCCTTTGATGACCATGTTTTTTTGGAAACCTCACCCTAGGTAACCTTTGGCCATTTGAATTAAGTGATACATTGGTAAGTAGTTAACCATGGGAAGTTACTCACATCATACCTCATTGTTGTGGAGATTTGCACTTGTGTGGCTCAGTCCTAGCATTATGATATTGATCCTACACCTAGATCATCTAGTGGGTCACATGAGCCACATACCAACCATTCTACCGCTTCGGCATAGGCAACCATAGGCTAATGATTGTGTTGCTACATGTTCCCAATCATCTACTACTATAGGTGCCCAGTCATCTACTGCTA
The DNA here is from genome assembly GCA_007258455.2 of Sequoia sempervirens. Lineage (NCBI taxonomy): Eukaryota > Viridiplantae > Streptophyta > Pinopsida > Cupressales > Cupressaceae > Sequoia > Sequoia sempervirens. Next base: position 23,914 of record VDFB02118502.1, read on the forward strand.
CATGTGCTCAAACATTTGTTGATACACTCTAGCAGGCTATGAGAGGTCTAGGTTTTATGGAGATGCTCTCTTTAAGGTTGATGCCATCTAACTTGCATAGTCTATTACACACATCATTGGTAGAGCTAGTCCAAGGTATTACTATAGAGGATTTGGTAGATTATATGATTTCAAAAGGTGACATTCAAGATGTAGAGGTGATTCAGGTATATGTACATATAATTTTTAAGTTTTTTGTGTTTTAAATAAATACATGTGTAGTATGTAACTTCATTGGAGTTGTACAACACATTTTAAAAAATTATATAACTTGAAATTAATTTTCTTTTTTTAATGTATTCATGCATATGTGTCTAGGTGAAGATAGAACATGTTACTCGTAGTTTGAGGGCAGAGTTACTCATGTTAATATATATATGTACATGTTCACTTTTTCATGTGTGTGTGTATATATATTTAATATAATTACACTAGTTTATACAAGTTTATTATATTTTATGCATATATTCTCTAGAACATGGGCATGTTATGTTTAAGATCTATTGAATATATGTGCAAGTGGAAATTTTATGTTTATGAACTAGGTATGTGCAAGATCATGATGGGCCAAAAAGTGGCAATATGATGGGTACGTGTAGGGTATGTGGTTGATGACTCTTTTTTTACCCAAAATTGATGAAACGGAAAGGGTTTTTAAAGGATATTCTCATATTTCCACCAATATAAATTATGCTTTACTTTGAATTTAATAAATAATTATTATTCATTTTCTATTTGAATTACAACTAAAGTCTTGATTGATAGGCTAATTGAAAAACATCTATAGCTTCCAAATGGTATCACATTTTTTGAATTCAAAACATGTGTCACATTATATACTTCACATACTATAGGATTAGAAAAATAAAAAATTGAATTTCATGAAGTTTTGACCACGTTAAGGTGGCCAGACATACAATTTTTTATATTTTTCAAAAGTTGTAATGAAAAATTCATAATTAATTATTTACTTGGAAAAAAAAAAAATTAAAATGCATCACATCGGAACATAAGTCCTCTACTTATATCTAAAATATTATCATTTTATTTTGGTTAGGGTGGTCAGACAGACACCTACTTTATTTTTCCTAAAATTTAAGTACTACTACACATTGAAATTTTAAATTTTTACCAAATAGATTTTTTTTAAATAAACCAAGTAGTTTAAAAACTACATTCAATTTTATACAGATTCTATTCTTACATATTTTTGAAATAATATAGATAAATTATTCAATTTTTTATGCCAAGTTGCCTAACTCTAATTTTTCTAAATTTTTTGCCACTTAAGGGCCTATTTTTTCCACGATGATCCTACACTTACCCAACTCATATTTCATATCTACTCTAGACATGTTTATATTGATTCCAAACATTTGATTTTATGTTTATGTTTTAGATCTATTGATGTATGCACACATGTGTACATTTATGTTTGTGATATATATCATAGATGACATTTATGTTTATGACTTCTTATGTTTCAGAGATGTATATATGTATGTTTATGTGGAGTAATTTAGAACCAATTTGGATTTCTCTAAGAATTTTTTCATGATAATGTTTCTATAAAAAGACATGACATACATAAAAAAAATGTACCAAAGTGATATATCTTAGTTTGAGTTCTTTGTGAATGTGATAAATCATTTATGTAGTTGTAAATATAATCTCAAAATTTAATTTTTAAACATTGATGATCATTTCATTAATCATTATGATTTCCCCTATCCATATTATGTTGAAATTCAACAATAATATGCCATCCCCCCAAGACCAAATATTGTTGGCCTTCTTTGACAAAGGTTCGGGTTGGATGTGGCTATGGGGAGAGATAACCTCAATGATGTGAGGGAATTGATCACTACACAATTCATGTTTGATGATGATTTTATAAAATACCAGGAGTTTAAAGAGTTTGTTTTGAGATCAAAGGGGGATGATTACCTTAAAAGAGTTTAGTTGGCACAAGAAGATGTGCCTAGAGAAAAGTATAATGAAGTAGCTGCAAAGGTAATGGAAAAAATGAATTTTGAGTGCAAAAACATTACGCCTGGCGAGGGGAGGAGAATGGTGGAAGATAGTGGATTTTTATTGCTCTCTGCATGGGACATTGCTTCTACAATTGTCTTTGATACTATCAGGAAACAATAAGGAGAAGTTTTCTCCACAAAAGAGGAAGCAGAGATGGAATTGTCAAGATCAGGGTTCAACAAACATTGGGAAGACCTTGCAATTTGGACCCTTGCCTCAAATACAAACAAGCCTCTAATCACTGAAGCATCGAAGGGTAAGGGTATCAAAGGGAGTTTTATTGTAAAGAGGTTTTCTGACACCTCTACCCCTAAAGTTGTTGCATTAGCGGTAAATTTTGCCAAGTTTAATGAAGCTTTAGTGTTTGAAGGTTGCAAGATAGACTTAATACAATGACAAAGGAACATAATTATCTCATGGAAGTGTACAGCCAACAATAGGTATTATTTGCTAAACTAAAATCCATTCTTGAAAGTGTGTAGGAAGTAGGCTCCTCTTCTACAGTTCCCCCTACTAATGTGACGATTGAAATTGAAGAGCTTAAAGAAACAATTCAAATGCTAGAAGAGAAGTTGAAGAATGCTCAACAAAATCAATAAAAGGATAATGTGTGGATTGCAACGTGCATCTTAGAGCATAGACTATCCAAAATCTTAAGAAGGCTGGAAAATACCCGTGTGTCATATCTGAATTTGAGAAATGCCATTACAAGAGTAAGTGGGGATCAAGAGCAGCTCAAATGTATTTTTGAACAATGGATTCCTATATTTTCATCAAAAAGTTGAAAACTTTTTAACTTAGAGGCGGTATTTTGTGATGCCAAGTATCATCAAAATTTGAAGAATTCAAAAAAGCTCTTAGCTCATGACTGGCCTTCTAAGGATATGATTAAGGCATGGGATGAAAAGCATAATTTTTTACCCTGCCTATGAGTGGATCCATGCTTTTGTTCCTATGCCTCCTATCTAAGAATTTGGTTGTCAAAAAAATTTTGGATGAGGTTCCTCACTTCTTTGCTTGTTGCTTCCCTTTTTTATCTTTCATCTCATTCTCTATAAGCTCTTTTTGCATAGTTTAAGCTATTTGATAGCACATATAGGAAATGTTCTAATTTTTCTCTATAATAACAAAAGATGACTAAAATACTTAAGTGCATTTCTTTAATTTTGAATATCAACCTATCTTGCTCTCCAATGTTGTACTCACTATCTTTTGACTCAAAATAATCAAGGGTTATTTATAAGTTGTCATATCACATCATGTGTTTATGTTACGGATGTTGAACTATTAGCTTTTGTTCAATGGATTAATATTCCTTTCAGTTATTTATCAAAGATTGTGTGAACGGAAATGCAATAGGAATTTATAAGTAGTGTGATAAGTGTTGTTCTTTAAAAATGATGTAGAATCACATATCAAATTCAATATCATGGAATACAATATAAAATATAAAATATCACAATTTCATGGAATACAATATAAAATATCAACTACAATTTGGAATATGATTCATGAAGTGCAATATAAAATAAAATATCATTAAGTGAAATATAAAATAAAATATCATGAAGTGCAATGATTCATAATTTCATGGAATACAATATAAAATATCATCAACTACAGTTTGGAAAAAGATTCATGAAGTGCAGTATAAATACCTAAAAGCTACTAATTCACTTTCATTTCCCAAATCAAGTCAGAGTCCTCAAACTGGCGTTCAACTTGAGATAAAGTAAAAGAGTCATCTTGATTTTGAGTCTGGTCTTCATTTTCTTTGCCTTCCATCTCAAATTCAACATTCATTGTGTCACTATCATTTATCCCACTGCCAGTGCCACCACTACCAGCATTTGGAGTGTTGCACAACCCTCTTCTTACGCATATGGACCTCCAAATTGTGAGTTCCCTTTCAAAAGGAAAAGTTTTGACATTATACGCAGTTCCTTTCACCCTCAAGCAATTTTCCAAATTCTTGTCTAGTTTTTTTCTTATCTTTGATTTCAAAAATTCCAATGAATTAAAAAACTTTCTCATCCTCCACCAATCCCAATATCATTGTTTCACATAAATCAAAAAGTTTGAAATATTCTAATATCTAACTACGCAATATTTCACTCTAACCTAAGGTTGTCCAAGACTTTGTTATTGATCTCGATTTAAAGGGCTTCTCCATGGAATCAAACTGGTCCATCAAACTTCTTGCAAAACAATTACATTGTTGTCTTAGCTTATCTCCATTCATAATTCCTTCTATTTTCTGCTCATTATATTTTACACTTTTCAAAAAGTGTTCGACCAAGATATTTACTTTATCATGAAAATAGCTTGGGCTATCTTGGTTTATCCAAAATTCAGGATACACAATGCCCATGGCTTCAAGTATTTCTTCTCGAGGGAATCTATTATAAATCTTTGAGGAAAGCTTGATTTTACAATTTCCTTCAAATTATCACTAACAGATTTAACAATGTCATATTAAAAGCTTCCTTTGTAATAGGTACTTCTCTAATAGAGCACTTAACTATCGTAAAATGGTGCATTGGTATATCAAATCCATGTACACAAATACATAAGTGCTCACTTGCATTAAAATATAAATTATTATGAGGCTAATTCAAACCTGTAATTTTTTGCTTGCTTAAAAAATTTGGGCTTTTAGAAGTTAGAACTAGATATATGGATAATTGAGGGCCATGCATGTCATTCTACATAGTTTGGTATATTCATTAGTATACATAGTTCTATCTAGGGATTTCTTCACAAGATTGTTCATTTCATCCAACATGCACAGAAGACTAGCTAAATTCAGGAGTCTCTCTATACTGCTTAACCTATGTAAGAGGTCAAGAGCTTTTTCTACTATGTTGTGATGC
>VDFB02118502.1:28959-76340 GCA_007258455.2 Sequoia sempervirens
GTTTTCATTTTCATTTTCATCTTCATTTTCATTAACAAAGCGGTTTTTCATTTCATTTTCATTTTCATTTTCATCAAAAATATAGGTTTTGTTTTCATTTTCAAGAAAGTGATCATTTTGATTTTCATTTGCAACAAAAGATTTTTCTTTTTTGTTTTCAACAAATTCTATAAAAGTTTCATCTCTTTGAATATAGTCAATGTCAACATCATTATATCCAGCATCTTGTAAATCTTCTACAAAAAAATTTACCATTTCACTAATATGTGGATTTGAAGGCGTACCTAGATTTGTGCATATTGAAACATTCTCCATAGCATTCAAAGAGGGATTTGAAAGACATAGTAGGACTTGTTTGTATAATCCATATTCTTCTCCAAATTGACTCCTTGCAAATTAGCTTCGTAGAACCTTAATTTATCTTCAATGTTTTCATCTTCAATAGTTGTTGAATTGGTTGCTCCACCATCGTTCATTGATTTTATTCTTTCTCTTTGTCTTTGTCTCTCTTTTTCTTTATTTGCTTCAACTTCTTAAGGAGTCAATGTCTTTCTTCTCTTATTAGAAATTTATCTCCCATAATTATAAAATTCTCAAGCACAAATGAATGTTAATAGTGAAATACTTCAAAATATTAATCCAAATTGGAAGTTGAATACCTATTACGGAAAAATTCTTCCTCTTGTGTTCCTCAAAACAAATAGAAAACTACCACAATTCCACTTTAAAAATTGTTTTCTTCATGCTTCCTTTGAAAAATTCAATCCATATTGCAAATTTCACTTCAAAAATGGTGTAGATGATGCTCCCTTTGATAAAATCAATAAAAAATCAAATTGACCACCTGTAAATACAATAACTTATGAAAAATAATTGATTTTTAGTGCTCTCGGTCATACATGTGAAGTTGCAAAGTTGCAGACTTGACAGTAATTGTGCACAGTGTTTTTAAATAATATAAATCCCGTCTATAAAGTGGGATCCCGCTTATAATAAATGGGATCTCGATTACCAAACGGGATCCCATTTACTAATAAACGGGATCCCGCTCTATAATCGGGATCTCGTTCACTAGAATCGAGTGTGGGAGCCGTTGTAAAGGCAACGGGATCCCGTCTTATAAACGGGATCTTGTTACCTCTACAACGGTCGAAATAGAAACGAGATCTCGATTATAGCACGGGATCCCGTTTATTATTAAACGGGATCCCGTTTTATAATCAAGATCCCATTTTTTTAAATTTGAATTTTGTTTTGCATCGTGGGCGGGTTTTTGCCAAGGTTTTCGGTTCGGGAAAAGCTTTGGAAGTCCAACCTAAGCCTTCAACCTGGTTTGACCTGCAAATTGAAGGCCCTAACAATGTCAAAGAAAAATATCGACTTTGGACATATGGTTGAAGACCTTTTTTTCAAAAATTTCTAAAGAAATTAAAACCCATTTTAGATCAAACAATGCAGATTCTAAATATGTAATTTTTTTTGCAATTGAATTATTTTTTCTATTTTTCAATTAATTTCTAATAAAATTGGTCCATAAACTTTAAATATCAGAGTTTTTTACTATTTTAATAACTTTTGATCAACATAACATTTTGACAAACGGATTGCACGAGAGAAAACTTCAGACAATTTTTTCAATTTGAAAAAAAAAATCAAAAAATGATAAGTTTAGGTCATCTTATGCATGTCGTACATGACGATTTTTCAAAACGACAAATCTGCCTAATAAAAAATTAACAAAAAAAAAATATTCAATAAAAAATTACAAAAAAATATCAAGAGCAAGGTTCAGTGAGTCATAAAACTTTTCCCAAAAGGATTTAGAAAAATAAGATAATTTAAGTTAAAATATGGATGTCGTACACGTGCATGGTATGGTAAAAAAAATGACTTTTAAACAGTGGTTTTGAAATGCCTATTGAAACTCAATTTGTACAATCTGGGTATTGAAATAAATTACATATTTGGAAACTAGACTCCAAGCACTACATTTTATGATTAGTGACTTTTTTAAAGATTTCATCTCTAAGTGCTTCAAATTTTAAGGTCAAATGTGTCAAATACTGAAAATCAGGGAAAACACTTCCACTTTTTGGCCAAAAAGTGGACTGAACTTCTTGCACACACCCACTAGATATGGATAATTGAGGGCCATGCATGTCATTCTACATAGTTTGGTATATTCATTAGTATACATAGTTCTATCTAGGGATTTCTTCACAAGATTGTTCATTTCATCCAACATGCACAGAAGACTAGCTAAATTCAGGAGTCTCTCTATACTGCTTAACCTATGTAAGAGGTCAAGAGCTTTTTCTACTATGTTGTGATGCTCGTGTGTTACTCCAATCAAGGATCGATATTCTGAAAGAACTCGTTGGGCTTGTTCATGCAAGGAGATCTGGATCTGGTATCAACATCCTTAAGAAGCTTGTTTCATGTTATTCCCTCTACAAAATTTTGAAATTCCACAAAACTTTGGGACTTCGACAAAAGTATGCATAGAGCTCGCGAACTAGATTTTCAATTTTTGATACTGTAGGAAACTTGCTTACAATTCTAAATGCTAAATTCATTTTTTGGGCCATGTAGTGAATGCCAAGCATGTATGGTGCACAAGTAGTTTGTAACTTTGCATAAACACTGGTCCTACAGCCTTGCATTACTGCAACTCCATCAACTCCTACACACACCGACTTTTTGGAAATTGTCAAGTCATCCATACCTCTAATTTCATTCAAATATTTCTTGACTAGTTCAAATAGATTTTTCGATGTTGAAATTTCCTTCATTTTATGAACATAGAGAAGAAAAGCTTGGAAAACATGTTGTTTTACAGTATACACATGCATACAAATCCAAGAAGTATTATCTACCACAGTGACTTCATCTAAAGATAATGCAATGAGGTTTGACTCTTTTACTTTCTCCTTTAAATCTTGCTTTTCCAATGCAGCAAGATAGATTTCCCATTCCCAGCCAATGTTTACTAACCAATGTGCACTAGGAAAGTGAGGAACACCCAAAAAAGATAATAAATTAAAATATTCCAGGTACTCTGTCATAGGATGCCCTCTAGAGAAAATATGAAAAACAACACTCATCTGAACATTTTTTTCCAGTTGTGATCCTTCCATTACTTTTCCAAATTGAGCCTCAATTCTACCTCCACATGCAGCAAGCTTTGACATTCTTTGCTTATACTCTTCATATTTCGTGGCATACTTAACATGAAGACATTTCCTTTGATTTCTATCGTACTACTGATTGTTCCTTTCTGTCTATGATTTTTTTTTCATAAACTTTACTGATATGCTTTTTTATAGTGTCAATCTTAGCTACAACTTCTTGTCTCTTTTACATTTCCAACTACAAATCATACACTTGCATTCTATGGGAGGTTCATCTTTGTTTTCTTTCTCCACTGCTACAATGAATGGGTACTTTAACACCCAATCAAGCTGAAAATTCCTTGTCATTTCCCACTCGTGCCTCATTTTTTTATTTTTCTTTTCTTTTCTCGCTACCAACATCATCCAAATCAATTATCTCATTTTGGCTAAATAGGGTATCCCTTGGAACATCTTCTACAGTATTTCCATCCTCATTTGACTCATTTAACTCAATGACAATATCACCTTGACCTTTCAGTGGTGGTGAGGTATTGTGATGCCTTCTTCATTAATATTTGCTGGAAGAGTTGATGATGTAGCTCCATCTTGATCTGATGGATCAGAAGCACTGCCAATTCCAAAGTAAGACTGTATGGTAACTCTACATTTTGGGCATTTAGATAGCCTCCCAGTCCCTTCACCACCCTGAGTCTTACCCTTGTTGCTCGACATATTGATCTCTCACTTCGAATAAAAGTTGGAAAAAAATTATCAAGTCTTGATTAAGAAGGACAAAGAAAATAGATCACATTCCCTACTCAATATCATCTTTAATATTGAAGCAAGAATGGAAAAGAGATAAAGAAATCTTATAACACTATGAAGAAATGATCACTCGCCTTTAAGTTTAAATTTTCACTGACTTGCTATTCGTTAATATAGGAATGCTTGTGTTGTAAGTTTGTAACTTGCCTACGACCAACTTCAAGGTTCCAAGTCCAAATTTTGATTTGAGAGCTCACAAGTTTAGAAATGAACAAAATGTGTAAGAAAAAATAAAAGTTTCGATTGTATTTATATCAATCCATATTTGGTGAATTCCGCAGGATTTTTAAATGGTATATTAAAAATTTAGCGAATCTCACGTGATTATACAATGATACATTGTAATTTTTAATGCAATTATGTCCCTACGATTAGAATGGAGGTGTCACGACAATTATCAAAATGTGTCCTCAAATTATGTAATTATTTTTTAATGTTATTTTCAAAATGGGTCCTCATAAGAAACTATTTGTAAATTTTAATTGGTGAAATGGGTCCTGATACACAATTTTGTTTTAATGGTATTGGTGAATATGTAGGTGATTTATTACATGCTTCTAAGATTCAGGGAGAAAATATTAATCGGTCCATTTGAAACATATAGTTTGTTATGGTGAATTTATTACTTAAATATGCCTCATAAAAAACTAATGGAAAATGGACATGCATTGGGCCAATAATTCATAAAATCCAAGTGATTTGGCCACCCTTTTGGGTGCAATTAATTTTCCAATTTTGACTTGACCAATATCTAATATTCGCCAATTGGCAAAGATTCGCCACTAAAGTTATCCCTGGATATTTTCCTCACATGTCACACACTCCTTGAAGCATCTACAAATAAAATTTTATTACTTACATTCTCCTCTACATACTACTACCTTAAGCACCTCTTGAATAGTTTTTTCACCCCATAAATAGGGAATCCAATTTGGTTATAATATTCCAACACCTTCCTTGGGATAACCCAATATTTATTACATAAGATAATGCAAGTTGTTACCCCATTACTCACCTCTTATACATGGACAACTAACTTGTTATTATGGACACCTAATTTGTCCTATCTTATAAGGTGATTTATATCTTCCTGTGGAGGTGTTATAACCATCCAAAACAACATTAAATGTGTCTAAAAAAACCTCTTAGGAAGTTAGGTGCCCAAAACCAACTTAGCCTCCAAGATGCCTATCAAATAAAAAGTAGCTTCCTATAGATAATAAATAATTACTGCTCGCCAACAAAAAATAATAATTATCCTTCCAATAAAACCTTGAAGGTAAAAAATAATTAATATTGTTGTCGAGACCTTCATCCATTACAAATGATTTATAAATAATATTAGGAATAACTAAAAATGACATAGGATTTACAAGGTTGATGGCACCTTAATCCTAACATTCTCCCACTTAACGTCAGACATTGTAAATACCTCCATAGGAAGAAAGAAAAGGTAAAAATATCCCTTATCCAACTATGTGCCACTTCATTCGCCAACATGCTTTCCTACTCAAAAAGAATACTTACAAGAGAAACATAATTCATCACTATCTCAACGAATAACTTTTCTAGTCCTACACCATGTTAACCCATGATAATATAAGGACCATACCAAGGTGGAACATACCAATAATCATTAAATATTGCATCAATTTATGCACGGACACAAGAATATGGTAATAAATTATTTTGAGTGACTATATATCAACCCAAACTACAATCAAGTCCCTATATATCCACAAGTGTAAGCATTCATCCTCTCATCTCAATGCAACATACCAATGCACAAATGACCACAAGCAATGCCAATTAATAAATTTTGCATCAACACTAAACTAATATGTGGATATAGACAATCCACATTTGAGTCATCAATGAACCAATGGATAAATACAACCCACTAAACTACACAACTCATAGATCCCAAATAATTAAGAATGAAAACTCATCATCAATAACCTAAAAATTAAGACAACCAAAGGATATCTTGTCAATAAAGAACATACATATCCAGGAACTCCCACTACATAGGTAATGTAAAATCTAAAAATAGATCAAGACATGCTAATTCTACCTATAGCACTCACATAGAGGATATGGGTAACTCCTCTAACACATAATATTAATAAAAAATACAATGATATGAATAAAACATCTCTCACTACCAATATCCAAATAACTCTCCCAAGTCCTATAAACCAAAGAAGAAATATATTAGGGAAATATCAAACTGTTGTCAACAATAATGGAACATAAATAATAGCACTTGACTCCATACAAACCTCAATTTCATATACATAAGAACCTTCAAGAATAATGATATTTACCAAGAAGAAGAGAACTTTCAAATCAAGCCATGTCCTTGTATCAACACTTATCATGTGTCAATCTTTGTAAAGTAAAATATCCTCCAACATTTCCAAAATAAAAGGATACCAACATCTAACCATTCAAATGAAAATGAAAACATGGAAAAAAATAAATGTAAACCCCTCATACCAAAGGTAGATCAAACAAACCAATCATTCCCACAACAAAGTGAATATTCCCAAAGCCACAAACTATTTATTGTACCTCTTCAATGAATTCCTTAGAACTAGTTCCATAGTTCAAGTCCAAAACAAGGAGAACAAAGAAAATCCATAAAACCATGCATCTACTTTCAACTATCCTCTAGAACTCAAAAATCCCAAGACTAATGTATATGGTAAGACAATATAAAAATTAAAAATGCATCTAGTAAATAGATGGGAAACACCTCTCAAATCATTCATGTACTGAGTAGACCAAGAGTGGGATATAATTTCCTATACATACAAAACTAAGAAATAAAAGACTATAATAAAGGGAAACCTTCTCATCAAGTCCATAATGGACTCATGTACATATCCAAGTGTAGGATCCTCATTTTTATTAAAAATCCATAACAAACATCCACTTCAACACATATCTGTAAGTACAAGAGATATCCAACCTCACCCATGTCTCTCTAGTATTTTGGAGCATCCACCGATCAATCCATGCTAATTTCAAATGCAACTTGAAAAATCATGAATCTCCAAGAAAATTATTAATACTCAAAACCAAAGAGAAGTAACTAGACCACTGTCAAAGATCCAACTATAGAATCAGGAACATATCATGACATCATGATCTAACATCTTCTCAAAATAAAATCATATGCTTCGGTGAATATATCTTTCTCCCACTGAGTACCTATACCATTTAAAAACTCTAACTCATGATCATTAGTACATCATAACACAATACCATCCATCCTCTAAACCAAGAATCATCTTTCAAAAATTTTAATTCATAAATTTAACATCTCACCAAAGACTCCAAGAGTCCTAGACACAATAAACCAAAGTGTCAACACCTCTTCAAATAATATGAAAATTGGGAATCCTCTATCAATAGAACCAAATATGTCAATGAAGCCTCATTAAAACCTAATGGTAGAATCCATGAGCTCCTTATGACACCAATCAACCATTGTAAGAGATCATTCATCTTCTAATCAAAGATTATCTATTGTTGACTACACACTAGAAAAACAACCTAGAACCAAGATCTTGAAATTGAAGTGAAAAAAATGATTGAAGTATAATGACACAAGAAAATGCATAAAATGTAAAATTTTACCTCAAATCACCTTCATTCTCCTTGATTAAGCTAGAATAGGATGCACCCAAAAACCTATTGATATGCTCAAATAATTAAGCTAAAATGTGGATTGCTCATTAAACCATCATAACCTACTTAGGATTGTGATAATGAGATGGAAAAGTAGCAGCATAAGGTTACTATCATTTAGAATCAACTTCCTTTCTATTCTTTACACTGGTTATGGCCTTTCAATAGGCTTATCATACATAAAGTAAAAACACCTTGGCTTGCAACAATCTTGTACAGTAGCTAGTTTAGGCTAACATCTCAAACATTCTCATACAAAATCTAATGTTAGATAAACCTTGGCTTGTTACAAAAAATTTTAAGATAACAAATTGATATGACATCTTTAGATAATGTTGGCTTCTAAAACTTGAAATGACTATATTTTCTAAGCATGTTCTATTTCAAGAAAAATGAAGTTGGAATTTCATCAATCTTGAACCTACAAACATTTTATAGCAAGACACAATAATAGAGATTTGTATGTTAACCATTTGGTTTGTTGTGCATCTTTTTGTTGTGATCTGAGCATATTGAAATAATATAAATGGGGGGCCCTTCTTAATACCTAATAGTTATCTAGATAACATTTAAATATTTTTTTGTATATTTCTATGATAAGGTTAAAACTTAAATAGTAGATTTTCCAAGTACCATATTTAATTAGCATAAATACTGTAACTTCATATCTGGATTTAGAAGCATGGATACCTTTATAGACATTCATGTGATTTGCACTATTGTTATTTATTATTAGCATAGATATCTTAAATTCATATATCTAAAAGATACAAAAGATATCAATTTCAAAACACCTATCAAACATATATAATTAATTGCATACATATCAAACATTTAACTAATTTCATACATATGTCTCAAAATTATGGTTGTCCTTGTCAATAGTTTTGAATATTGTTAGCTAATTTTTTGTGTGTTATCAATAAAGGAGTTTTTTGTAAACACATTTACACCATTATAGGCTCCTGTCATCGTTGTAGTTTTGTCGAGTTATGCCTCTCAACAAAATGATCTCACATTGTTGGAACCTCTAAAAAATGTATTTTTCTTCCAATTCTCAAGTTTTTGCAACATCAATAGATGAAAAATGTATAGCAAAGTCTCGCCATACTTATCTCACAAATTACCAAAATAAATCAGGTGGAAAAAATAGACATTCACAAAAACAAAAGGGATTAATATATTTACTAACATACACTACTATAGTGGTAGTCAATTCCAATTATGATCTCAAACAGGCATTATTTACACTATCTGAAACTTGCAACTTGCTACCATTATTCTACTATATCATTGCCATTTTTCCCATTGTCTATCAAAGATAATGAAATTTTCTTTCAACTTGAATTACCTGCATTAAGAATTCTTAGAGTAATTATACAAATAATTTGAATTAAAGGAGAAAAAATAATACTCTCAAAAAATGCAACTATCAATATATATATATATATATGACAATTTCTACAAGAAAAGTGTCAAAAATAGTATAAAAAATAATGAATCTCCCCAACAGATGCCTCACAAATCTGATACTATTTAGTTATTCTATAATTCCATACTAGGTTTACTTGATGACCTAACTCTTGCCCCATTTATATCTAGGGAGACTAGAAAGGTGTTACTATGTGAGCTGTAATAAAATAATTCAAAATTCTATTGTTATTGAGAACTACTGATCTTGTGTATATTCTACACACAAGATGACCACATATTTCATAATTTAGAATTATATATCCATTGGTTGTTTAGCAATAGGAACCATGTTTGAGTCTCATATCAGGAAAAACCCAACATATCATTCAATTCTTCCGTTTATAAGAATTTATTCCAACTAAAATCTTAGCACAAAATGGTCCAAGCTCTTCTCCCCTTTTCCTCAAGGTTACAAAAATATATCATTCCCCACCCTTTGTACTATCAAGGTTAAAATTATCATTCCCTACCCTTTGTACTATATTTTCTGTAAATACATTCAATTAGGAGAGTACAATATTGTAAGGGATGGATGGAGATGAATTTCCAACCTCTTCAATTTTTCTTCCAAAGCTTTATCTTCAAAAACTTTACTCTGGCTAAGATTTCCTTGGCAACGATTGTGATCTACAATTTAAGAGACTTGAGTACTATATTTGGACTGCAATTCCTTTGCTTCAAGACACTCTATTAACTCTGCCGATACCCCTTTAATTTCTATGATCTAATCCTATTTTTGACGACCCACTAATAACATTACTTTATTTTAACAAAATGCTTTATTGAAATATTCTTTGCTTTTTTTGTGTGTTCTTCTTTAAAAACAAATAAATCCCAACAATGACAACTTTATTTGTTGTGAATGGCTTTACAGTCTTCATGATTTCTTCACAAACTTGTGATCTCTTTAACTACTTCAACTATTCAGATAGCCTTTTATAATAGGCAGCTAAATGAAACCCTTGGCTAAATCTTTGTCTTCTACGATCAAGCGGCTTCAAAAAACTCCTTTATTCAACTAGAAGTGGCATTATCTTTGATTGTGCATGTTCCTTTCCTTGTTAGCTGCTTCAAAATCTATGAATTCCTTTGGAGTGATGGCCCCTTTAACAGTGGTAGTTGCATCTTTTTCTTTGGGGTAGCTTCAATTACCTTTTTCCCTAAGATCTCCTTCTAAGAATACAATAGCCTACGATCTTTCTTTGTGAACTACAAACTTCCAACAAACTCTATCTTGGACTAGCCCAACGGCTAGATTAAAAAGCGATCCAAATTATTTTAGTTGCAGCTTCTACCAAATTTTTGATCACTATTTTTGTCTTCAATAGCACATATTCCTATTGGCAGTAAAACATGATCACCTTTCTTTTATGATTCTTTCTATAAAATTCCACAAAATTGACCTACCTTTCAATTTTAGTGTCAATCTCCTTTGTCTTCTTCTGCAACCTTTTTTAGCTTGGCAACTTTAAAATTTTGGATCCTTTTTCTTGGCAGCGTCGACTTTCTTGACAACCTTTTCACCTTCCTATTTTTGAAAAACTGGTGACCTCACTCTTCTTTGATGAGGGACTCACCTTGATTTGTAGATCTACAGTGATTCCTTTACCTTCAACTACGATTAGGTCTCTTCAATCTTCAATCTTTTTTGGATCTCACTTGGATCTTTGACAACGATCTCTGATCTTTTTCTCAATTTCCATGTGATTATTTTCTCGACTTTTCTTTGTTTCTTCCATGATCTCTTCTGGATCTTTTTCTTCAACTTCTAACTCTTCCCTAATCATTGTGCTATGATACCACTATGTAGGGGGTGGATGTAGATAAATCATATAAAAAAATATCATTTACAACATTCAACTATTCATTGATTCTTTATTTTTATATCAATTGATACAAAATCTTTACAAATTACTTCTATTTATAGAGGTCTTATTAAAAGATAACTAGAAATATCTAATCTTTATTTTATCTCTAGAAACTTCTAAAACAATCTATTTGACTATTTTTCCATTTGAAATTTTTTCATCTAGAACTATCTAATTTTTAGATTCTCTATTTAATATTCCCTCTTTCTAGAATTTTATTAGTTTCCCTCTTTGTTTTAGAAACTTCTTCAATCAATTAATAGTGTGAAGAAGAAATTCAACACCAACATATATTAGATAGACATCTCTCTTTAATATTATAATTATCTTCACTTGCATTGAAACTTTATGATAGATTAATGACCTGTAAATATCTTAAATATATCTATCTAAAAAAATGTTGAAAGATATCAATTTGAAACTTTTAATTTATTTAAAAGTTCTTTTTCTAATTCTAATATTATTTTGTTTACTACATAATAGATAAATTGTATTATATCTACATTTAAAAATCATTTATTTCGTACTACTTATTCTAAAAATATTATGTTTATTATTAAATATTAATATTTTGAAATGTAAATGACCATTAAATTTAAGATACAAAACAATATTTTTTGTTAAAGCATGCTATACCCTTTTTATTGTCATTGTAGAATACCTTTGAACATTAATTATTAATGTAATTCACGTAATAATACTTATTTGTATCCTGCAACAAACAGTTTAAAGCTGGGATCCCTCGTAGGCACAGAAAATCAAGAGGCAGAAAATGTTTATGTTTCTTGTCATTTTGTTTAAAGGCAGGATGCAACTCACAAAGAAGGGACTGAGAATAAAGTGTCCAGCAGGGAATTAAAGAACCAGACCTCTCCAACACATTGGAAGGAATAAAGATGGTCTTGTAATTTGTCTTGTGCTTCACTAATACAGCAGAAATAATCATTTTCCTCCGTAACAGTTATAACAAAAAAGGATTCTCAAAGACATAGCTTGTCCAAAATTCACCGTTTTGCCTACATTCTCTTCTCTCAATCATTTCTTCGAACCGCAGCAGCAATGCTTCTGTGTCTGAGGTAGAAATTGTTACGATTTGCACCTTTGTGTTGGTCTGGATTAAGTGTTGTTGAACCATTGAGCAACCATATACTCTTATTTTCTGTAGTCCCTGAAGATTCAAATAACTCTCTGGAAGCATCTTCAATGCCTTACACTGCATTAGTATCAAGGTTGTAAGTGAAAACATGGCTCCTTCCTCCACCGCCGGCAACTCTTGTAGTTTGCGTAGTTGAACCAAAGAAAACACCTCCAGCTTCGGAAATGCTCCCCTCTCACCAAATTCTTTGGGTAACATCTTTAGGTTGCAGCAAGCAATGATATGTAGTTGGGTAAGACTCGCAATCTTATGCAAGTCAGGTAATTGTGTTAACATTTTACAATTGCTGAATTCAATGTAGTTCAAATATTGAAATCGACTAAATGTAACTTCCACTTTGCATAGTTGAGGGCGCCTTAACCAGAGCTTCCTCAGTTTTGACAATGCAATTATGCCATGTGGTAAGCTTTCCATCTTTGCTAGACTCAAGTACAAAGATTCCATTTGTTTCATTCTTGCTAATGTTCCTTAATTGTTTCCTCGCCGTTTTCAAGCTTCAAACTTTTGAGTTGTATTAAATTGCCCAAATCATTTATTGAGGGCGGAATTCTTCTGATCTTATTAGGACTGAATCTTATCCATGCATTTGCTGCACCAACTGCTCCAAAGTGCTCCAGAGACGTGAGCTTTGAGATTCTATATGGTATACACTGTAAATATTTACAATCGAGAATGTCCAGGATTCTCAGAGAGCTAAGCTTATCAATTTTGGATGGCAGTTCCCTAATTCCAGATCCACCCAGATTGAGTATCTGGAGATTCTTAAGAGCAGTAATAGAATTAGGCAGTCTCTTGATGGGGGTACTCTGTAGATTCAGGCAAACCAAATGTTTCAAGCATCCCAAGGTTTCAGGCAATGATAGGATGGACGTCTGTGGCAAATCCAGGACCCGGAGAGACGACATACTCCTCATTACCTGTTTTGGAATTTCTCTTAAGTAACGATTCTCCCGAAGTAACAAAGAGCGGATACGGGGGCCTCTGAATGTATCAGCTACACTAGTCAGCCTATTCTCCATCAACGACATTCTGGTACATCTAGAGCAGTTCTCTTCTCTTCCTTTGAAAATTTGGCCACTTTTTGGCCCCCCATCTTATGAATAAAGAACATGCATATCCAAGAACTCCCACTGCATAGGTAATGTAAAATCTAAAAATAGATCAAGACATGCTAATTCTACCTATAGCACTCACATAGAGGATATGGATAACTCCTCTAACACATAATCTTAAGAAAAAATACAATGATATGCATGAAACATCTCTCACTACCAATATCCAAATATATCTCCCAAGTCCTATAAGCCGAAGAAGAAATATATTAGGGACATACCAAACTATTGTCAACAGCAATGAAGCATAAATAATAGCACTTGACTCCATACAAACCTCAAATTCATAGACATAAGAACCTTCAAGAAGGAGAGAACTTTCAAATCAATCCATGTCCTTGTATCAACACTTATCATTTGTCATTTTTTGTAAATGAAAATATCCTCAAACATTTCCAAACTAAAAGGATACCAACATCTAACCATTCAAAAGAAATTGAAAACATGAAAAAGAAATGTAAACCCCTCATACCAAAGGTAGATCAAACAAACTAATTATTCCCACAACAAAGTGAATATTCCCAAAGCCACAAACTATTTATTGTACCTCTTCAATGAATTCCTTAGAACTAGTTCCATAGTTCAAGGCCAAAACAAGGAGAACAAAGAAAATCCATAAAACCATGCATCTACTTTCAACTATCCTTTAGAACTCAAAAATCCCAAGACTAATGTATATGATTAAACAATATACAAATTAAAAATACATCTAATAAATAGGTGGGAAACACCTCTCAAATCATTCACGTATTGAGTAGACCAAGAGTGGGATATAATTTCCTATACATACAACAATAAGAAATAAAATACTATAATAAAGGGAAACCTTCTCATCAAGTCCATAATGGATTCTTGTACGTATCCAAGTGTAGGCTCCTCATTTTTATTAAAAAAATCCATAACAAATGTTCACTCCAACACATATTTGTAAGTACAAGAGATATCCAACCTTACCCATGTCTCTCTAATATTTTGGAGCATCCACCAATCAATCCATGCCAATTTCAAATGAAATTTGAAAAATCATGAAGCTCCAGGAAAATTATTAATATTCAAAACCAAAGAGAAGTAACTAGACCACTATCAAAGATCTAACTATAGAATCAGGAACATCTACCATGACATCATGATCTAACATCTTCTCAAAATAAAATCATATGCTTCGGTGAATATATCTTTCTCCCAAGAGTACCTGTATCATTTTAAAACTCTAACTCATGATCATTAGTACATCATAACACAATACCATTCATCCTCTAAACCAATAATCATCTTGTGTCACCAAAAATTGTATAGTTGACATTTTTATGCTCACTTGAGTCTTTCTAGTGGACTTTGGCTTGGATTTGCCTAGATTTAATGTTGTAATGTGGTCAACACATTCACATTAGTTCTTAGACCCTTGTGAATCATTAAGACTTCTAGGATGTCTTGTAAAGGTGTTGTGAAGTGTTGTAACCCACTTTCACACTTTTCTAGGATCCTTTCATCATAATTCACTTAAATATAACCTTTTTTATCACTTACCAAGTCTTATTTCAAAGTGTTGTAAAGTGTTGTAGCCCACTTTCACACTTTTCTAGACTTGTCTTCACTAATTCAACCCTTTCTCAAGTTTAAATGACCCCTTAATGCACTTTCTGGTCATTTTTAAGTGTGTTTTTTAGGATATCCCCGTTGGACAACATTTAATGCCCTGTAATTCCTAACACCCACTTAATTTTCTTAAGTGGGACTAAGTCACCAATAGGGGTGACTTAGTCCTTTTTGGCACAAAACTCAATAATTTTAAATTTCTAGCGAGATTTTATCCTCTAACCCTTGAGGTCGGCCTGTGATGTGTTACTTTTGGGAAATTTTAGTAAAATCAAGTATAAATAAGGGTTTTTCTCCTCAATTTACATCTCCTATCTCCCAATCTCATACAATATATTTCACTCATTAAGCATTCAGTCTTACAAGCATTCAAGCAATCAAGCATTATCAAGTCAATCCATTGGAGCACTTCATTGCATATCTTTAGATTTTCAACATCAAAGGTGTGGTAAGTTTATGGCATTTTCATGTTATCTATTTATCATTATCTTTTCATGTCATTTCATTGTTTAGGGTTTGATTACCAAAGTGGGGTTTGACCAAGGCAAACCCCTATTCTCTAACCCTCAACCATTTTTCCCCTTTTACATGTGTGTTTGAAAACTTTTGTATGCAGATTTTTCAAGCAAATAGGTGTTGAAAAGTGATCAAGAAGTCTTCAAATTCAATCAAATCAACACAATCCTCATTCAAGCGTGGAGATACTTTTTACCCCATTTTCTATAGAATCAAGTGTGGACACCTGTCAGGAAAGCAAGTACGGACCTGAGGCTACAAGATTCTGTCCCAAATTTCTCGAGATCTACAGGAGGACTAAGTCGCCACTACTAGCGGATTAGTTCTGCTTCCGAGCCTAAAAAGTGATCTTGATATTTTTGGACACCCATTTGGTAGATTCTTGTTCTGGAAAAGTTTCTTGAAACTAGGACTAAGTCACCCAGCCTAGCTTAAGTGTCCTAGTCAACATTTTTAGTCAAAATTTTAGGATTCTAGAATCTCCCAATATCAAGTTTTAGATTCCAGGTGCACCTCTCTGATTATGTTCTGTTATTTCATCATTTACTTGCATTTTTTTAGGCTTTTCTACATATCATAGTGTGTTTTCCAACACTTTGCACTTCTTAGGTTTTGCATCATTAAATCATTTTAATTTCATATTATTGCATTAGTACATCATAATTAGGCATAATACACCTCATTTACATTAACTTTGATTGTAAACCTTTGCATTTTGGACCTCATTCAATCCCCCTTTCTTCTTTTAGGTGAAAAACCCTAGAAGGAGCAAACCATTATGTGGCCAATCCAAAATCATTGTTTACATTTTGGTGAACCTAACTTTTGAACATATTCCTTTATGATTTTAAGTGCATCCTAGGTTTCATTTGCATTGCATATTTCATTGGTTAAATTACATTGTAGGGTTTTCAAAATTGCATTAGTGAAAAGCTCAACTAGGTTGCATTCTTGCATTAAAAATCACAAAATTCTGCATTTGCATACTGTAGTTGCATTTGTGCATCTGAAAGACATAGAATTGCATTTAAAAAAATTAAAAACTACAAAAAAATCATCAATAGGACTAAATTTCCACACTGGGAGACTTAGTCCTCTTTCATATTTTGCATTAAATTTTTTGGTAATTTTTGGGTATTTTTTGTACTTCTATTTTCTAGTATTGCATTTCTATTTTAGTTTACAGAATTTTTGATATTTTCATTTTATTTTTCCTATATTGCATTGTATTTTCATCCACCCCATCTCTTGTGGTATTTGTATGAGTGTTTGGTGCCCTATTGATAATACTTTAGTGAGACAAAGTTCCCAACTCATGGCATCTCGCAATAACACACTTGTTGAGGACCTTGGGTTGTCTCGAGCTTCTACTCCTAGTATGGAAAATGGTGCATTAGGCATGGATACTACCACTAGTACCCCTTTACCTTCACATACAATGCATGTTAACACAAACCTTAAACCCCTCCCGCAAGACTTGAGTCATTAACATTCATGAGGATCTAGCACATTTGCAGCATAACTTGTGTCTAGAAAACATTTCAACCACTACAATTCCTGCTATAGATAACATCCATTGAATGCTTGAAAGTAATGAGGGCTTAGATGTTATGAAACAAATTGTTGAGATATACCAAAAACATACATCTAACACATCTCAACCCGCAAATAATATGGTTAGCCAAGGAGGAGTTCACGTTCCTCCTCCTTCAACTATAGCATCCATACCTACCTATACCACTCCTCAAGTTACAACGACCATGCAACAAGTTAGTTAGGTGACTCCTTTCGCTATTCCAACTAGCATTCCTAGTTCTTTTGTGGCATTGAATGTTCCATTCTCCACCACTTTCACCCCTCTTAGTGTCCCCTTCACTTGTCCTAACACTACATACACTCCATCACCCTTCTCTTTTCCACCTCACACCACTTACACCAACCCTCTTATTACACAACTCTTCCAAACCGTTTCCTCCATGCAACAAAAAATATCCACTAAGATGATCCCACAATATTGGTTTACAATTTTTGGCCAAACTGGACACTGAACTGATTTTTTCTAACTAAATCTTCACTTTCAGGCACCTATAGTAGCTAAACCGTGAGGAATTTGAAGACAATGCAAACTAGTGATTTGTGACATTTTGTCTGTAGATTCTAAAAAAAAAAAATTCAAAATTTTTGGAATAAAATTGCACTTTGTTTTTCCATCTCCTTCGAAAACTAGTTTTTTTCAATAAACACCATTTTTAAGGAGTGACACTCACAGTATAACACATGAATTTTTTCCATGAAGGATAAAATTCTAATTTGTTTGAATTTAGATTTGTAACTATGATATCTAGTGCTTCCAATTGGTTTCATAGTGATTAATAGAATATTTTTTCCTTAATCAAGTTTCGAAGTCAAACCAATTACAATTCAGACATAGGCGAACCGTATAACAAATAACCTTTTTTATATGTATCGAAATTCAATTTATTTTTTTTGTTGGATCAAGGACTTTAATATCTGGTGTGCACTCATATTTTTCAAATTTTATTTTTGATAATCTTCTATTTTTCCACATGTGTAGAATGGAGAGCTTGATTTTCAGTGAAAAACCTACATTCACAAGAAATAAAAAATAAATATAATAATTAAATTAAATTTATTTAAAATTATACTTTTTGGGAAGCTTATAATAAGGACTACATACTTACAAAAAATAAATTTTAAATGAATTCATTGGATCCCTCAAAAGGTAAATCAAAAGTGGTTTTTTATCAACATTTTGATAGGTGTAAAGGAGACTCTGTTATAGGTATGGTTTAAAACTAGCGGGGTTCTATCCAAGGGGGTTTAATATAAGGTGGTTTGATCAAACCCTCTTCAATTGGAATGCTTTAAATGGAACTTTTTAAGGCCTAAATCATTATATTTTCTAAAAATATGTGATTTCAGCAAAAATCAAAATCTCTCAGAAATTGTAAACCAGCTTTGTGGGATCACCGACCATTAACCAAAACCAAACTGCACCACCCACATACTATGTCTGTAGTAGCCCATTATATTTAGACATCTTAAGAACCCCAATGCCACAAGGAATTGAGATGCCTAGGTTTGAGAAGTACGGAGGCAAAGGAGATCCTACTAATCATGTCAATGCCTATACAGCCTTATGTGGTGATTTTACATCCTTGACGATAAATTGTTAGCTAAACTGTTTCCTCAGACCTTAAAAGACATTGCCTTGGAGTGGTTTTCAAAATTACCTAATCATTCAATAAGATCATTTAATGAGCTTTTTGATGCCTTTATAAGTCATTTCCAAGTCCATATGACTCCCAAAAAGATAATGGTTGATTTAATGAGATGTAAACAAAATGTGGATGAAAAAGTAATGGATTTCATTTCCCATTATTATTCATTGTATGCTCAAGTAGATGTCAAGGTTCTTGATGCACATCTCCAAAAGATGTTTATCTAAAACTTACAAAGTCATATTCAAGACAAATTGACCATGAGGAAATTTTCATCTTTCCTACATTTATGCGTGCAGCCCTTTGCAATTATCACAATTTGGTTAGTAGTTGTGATGCAAAATTCACTTCTATCCAAGCTAAGAAGAATGAACAAACCAAACAAAACAACTCACAAAACTTTAGAAATCCAAACAAAGGGTTTTTACACTTCAACCCCCCACCTCAACAACCACCGCAACCTGTCAACAACCAAGTAGCAACTGTTAAAGCCGCGATCCCTTACAGTTATAGAGATCCTAAACGATAGTTTACACCATTACGTGATTCCCTTCATAACACCATGACCCAACTTATACAGCAAAAAATGATTTATTTACCTCCTATTAAACCCTTAGATACAACCAAACCATTTCCTCCAACCTTCCAACCCAATGCTTATTGTCATTTTCATAGACAAAATGGACATGACACAGAACAATGTAAGCATCTTAAACACATAGTACAAGACTTCATTGATTTTGGTCGTCTATCCGTTTCAAATGTTAATGCAAAAGGAAATACCTATGTTGCTCCACCCAACCAAAATTTGTAATTTTTTACCAATCCCATGCCTAAACATAACGTGTCATTTGTCAAGGCCAGTGAAACTCAAAACAATGATGTGATGATTGTTCATAAAGAGACTGAACATCCTAATATTACTCCACATACACCCCCTATTACTCCTATGGATGAAATGGTAGGAGCAATAGATTTCATCCCTCGTAAGGGCCCAACTAAGAAAAATCTTGATATTACTTTCAATTCTAAAGATATTCTTCCAAATCTTCCCGATGGTCCTCTTTACATAGCTGGACGCATTTATGATAAACCCACTAATGGGATACTCATAGATCTCGCCTGTGGTGAGAATGTGATCACAGAAGAATTTTTGGTCTTACATGATCTTTATCAAGATAACTATGACAAACCAAGAGCATGGATAAAAACACATAATGGTTTTGTGTGCCCTATGATCGGATCAATCGTTCAAGTCCATTACAAATAGGACCTAAGACATTGGATGTTACATTCTCTATCATTCCACAATCAGATCAGTTTCATCTGCAGCTAGGCCAACCATGGCTTCACTCGATGAAAGTTGTTCCTTCTGTCCTACACAAATGTTTAAAGTTTCTGAATTCAAAAATGGCATATTTACTGTTAATCATTGTGGCTTTAACCCCTTATCTTCTAAAGGAAATTTTACCTTAGAAGCCTTTTGGCCAAAGCCCATGGAGCCTATCACGCCTCATAAAGATTTATTTTTCATTGCTTATCAAAAGTTTAAAGCGAAGAAAATTGTTGAGTTGTCCCTCCGCAACCAATCCCAATTTGCTTCCAACATTCCCATCCTTGATGAGACAATGCTTCAACCTGACTCTGAACCTAAACAAATAGTGCAACCTCACAAGCAACCAACAATAAACACTTCACCTTCATTGTTTAAACGTCCAAGAGATAACGAAACCAACCTCATCATGCCACCTCGCATTAAAAAAGTTTATAAAGCAAAAGAGAAAGTGATTGACCCATCTCCTTTGGTTCCTTCCATTCTTTCCCCTTCAGAAGAAAAGGACCCTATGCTAGATCAACCCACTCTTACACCCATACAACTTCAAAATAGGATCAAACGAAACTGTGGTGCTAGGGAGCGTAGATGTCGACGTCGTCTCCTTGCTCGTTAAATACAAACCGACAACAAAGAAAATCAACCAATGCCTTTCATAAAAGCAATAAATAACGACCCTCCTCCCAAATCACAACAAAATGACTACATCCAACAACTGCAACTCCTAATGCACCCCTCATTAGAGATTACCATCATCCCCCTATCGTGATTAATCTAGATGATGATGAGGAGGAAATCTCTAAAATAGATGAAGAGGTTCATAATGATTTGAATTCTCTATTTTCCTCTTCCATGATCTTAAAAGATAAATCTCCTACACCAAGTGAAGAACCTAGTACTTCGCCTAGTTCGGCACTTGCAATTCTTCCTTTGGAAAATCAACCTCCCTCGCAATACACTGAACATGATTGGGAGGCGGTGACCTATTAGATGGTTGACTTGCATTCGCCTTGCTAGTCTTTTGCATTTTTCTTTCATTTTTTTTTCTTCTTTTGCATGTGTGTATCGTGTTCCCCCGTGATGTGACATTTGATTTTCTCCCTCTCTTGTGCACTTCCTCTATACGTAACTATATTCTTCTATATGTCGTACATTGTTTTTTTCACTTTTGTTTTGTGTTTTCCTTTTGGGGATGACACAACACGTTGAGACTGCAATGTCTCTTCCATGTTGACCCAAAAGGTCCTTTTCGCTTTTGTTTTATGTTTCTTTTTTTGGGGATGACACAAGGCGTTGAGACCGCAATGTCTCTTCCATGCTGACCCAAACAGTCCCTTTTCCTTTGTCTTTTATTTTGTGTTTTCCTTTTAGGGATGACGCAAAGTGTTGAGACTGCAATGTCTCTTCCATGTTGACCCAAAAGGTCCTTTTCACGTTTGTTTTGTGTTTCTCCTTTTGGAAAAAGCATTGAGACCGCAATGTCTCTTCCATGTTGACCCAAACGGTCCCTTTTCCTTTGTATTTTGTTTTTTGTTTCTCCTTTTGGGGATGACGCAAGGCATTGAGACCGAAATGTCTTCTTCATGTTGACCCAAAAGCTTTTCCTTTGCTTTTGTCTTTTTGTTTTCTTTTCACTTGTGTTTTCCTTTTGGGGAAGATGCAAAGCATTGAGACCACAGTGTCTCTTCCATGTTGACCCAAAACAGACTTTATTTTTCTTTTGTTTTCACTCTCTTTGTGTCATTCTTTCAGTTCTATGTGTATTTGGGGAATGATGACAGTTCTGGGACCTCTTTAATAAAAACATTGCAGCAACAAGCATACTGACCCAAAATCCATAGATCCCTTATGTGTTTGGTGTTTTCCTTCTTGGGGGAAACCCCTCTTTCTTTTATTCATTTTTCCTTCACATGATGTACCCTGACTTGGAAACATATGACTTGGCATAGAGGCTTTCCAAGATGGCTCTCATCTCTTGTTTCTTTTTGCATTGTTCATTTTGTTACTTTAAAGTAATTGCTCACAGAACGGTGTGTAGCAATTCCTTTAAAGTGGGGGCATACAATGGCATTATTCATTTGCATTTTTCTTTTTCTTGGTTCTTAGTACAGCCTTGTCACTTTATACAATGTGTTTGTCACTTTGTGGATGACATTGGGTATGATGTCCTTCATAGGCGTGATCTATCTTAGCATATTACATTCCTCTTGGTGGCCTGATGCGACACACTGCATCCCCTAAGTTGCAAATATTATATTCTTTGATGGTCGTCTCTTGGAGACATTAGACACAATGTTCCCTAAGTGATATACCTCGCATGAAATAGACAAGACTCATTTGCACACCTTTTGCATTTTTACATTTTGCAATTACATGGCCACCTTGTATAACACAACTTGCATGCTTGTGGTACCTTTGCGTTTGTTCATGAGTTATAAGCATACGAAGCTTTGCTTGTCTCATGAAGCATGAAATGACATTGTCTCTGTGGCACCTTATTAAAGTTATCAGAAGGTATAACTTTGATATGGTTGAGTGGGAAACCCATTCTGAGGCACAACTTTCCCCATAGCCACCTTTTGGGATTTCTCACCCTGCAGACAACTAGAAGTCTCATGGCCCCAGAGTGAGTATACTTGGGCTTTCTCACCCCATGGACAACCAGAAGTCTTGTGGCCCCAGAGTGAGTATACTTGGGCTTTCTCACCCCGCAGACAACCAGAAGTCACATGGCCCCATCTAGTGAGTATACTTGGGCTTTCTCACCTCGCGGAATACCAAAAGTTTTGTGGCCCCAAAGTGAGTATACTTGGGCCTTCTCACCCAGCTGACAGCCATAAGTTCTGTCACCCTAGAGTGAGTACACATTTCTTATTTCAAACAATCAACCTAGATCTAATCCATGTTTGTGTTGTCACAATAGTGGTTTACACTTTTTGGGAGATCCTAATTTTTACTGAAATCACATATTTTTAGAAAATATAATGATTTAAGCCTTGAAAAGTTTTATTTAAATGGTTCCAATTGAATATGGTTTGATCAAACCACCTTACACCAAGCCCCCTTGGATAGAACCCTGCTAGCTTTAAGCCATACCCATAATGGAGTCTCCTTTACAATTATCAAAATGCTAATAAAAAACCACTTTTGATTTACCTTTTGGGGGATCAAATGAATTCATTTTTAAAAAAAATTGCAAGTATGTAGTGCTTATTATAAGCTTCCAAAAAAGTATAATTTTAATTAAATTTAATTTGATTATTATATTTATTTTTTATTTCTTGTCAATGTAGGTTTTTCACTGAAAATCAAGCTCTCTGTTCTACACATGTGGAAAAATAGAAAACTATCAAAAAAAAATTGAAAAATATGAGTGCACCATATAT
Organism: Sequoia sempervirens; assembly: GCA_007258455.2. Classification (NCBI taxonomy): domain Eukaryota; kingdom Viridiplantae; phylum Streptophyta; class Pinopsida; order Cupressales; family Cupressaceae; genus Sequoia; species Sequoia sempervirens. The sequence continues at coordinate 52,276 of VDFB02118502.1, forward strand.
TGAAGTCCTTGATCCAACAAAAAAATAAAAATTGAATTTTGATACATACAAAAAAAGTTATGGGTTATACGGTCCGCCTATGTCTGAATTGTAATTGGTTTGAATTTGAAACTTGATCAAGGAAAAAATATTCAATAAAACACTATCTAACCAAGTGGAAGCACTGGATATCGGAGCCACAAATCTAAATTTGAAAGAATTAGAATTTTATCCTTCATGGAAAAAAAGTTATGTGTTATATAGTGAGCGTCACTTTTTAAAAATGTTGTTTTCTAAAAAAAACCAGTTTTTAAGGGAAATGGAAAAAGAAGTGCAATCTAATTCCAAAAAATTTGAAAAAAATATATTTAGAATCTATAGAAAAAATTTCACAAAACTCTAGTTTGCATCATCTTCAAATTCCTCACGTTTTAGCTACTATAGATGCCTGAAAGTGAAGATTTAGTTAGAAAAAAATATTTTAGTGTCTAGTTTGGCCAAAAATTGTAAACCACTATTGTGGGATCACCAAATGAGCTGGATAGATGATCGAAACTTTCATTCGTTTTCATCATCATGTGTGTTCCTTTGTGCTTATGTTTAGTTTTCCATGAGATCATGATCTTGGGGGCTTGATCATCCCTCTTGATTATTATTGTTTCATCTTACCAGCATGAGAGCATTTGGATCCCTCTCGATGTGCATGTTGGGCTACTTTAGCGAGAGTTTGAAGCAAGTTCATCCTCTCACTATTAAAGTGGGGGCTTAATGTGTCGCCAAAAAATGTATAGTTGACATTTTTATGCTCACTTGAGTCTTTCTAGTGGACTTCGGCTTGAATTTTCCTAGACTTAATGTTGTAATGTGGTCAACACGTTCACATTAGGTCTTAGACCCTTGTGAATCATTAAGACTTCTAGGATGTCTTGTAAAGGTGTCAGGAAAGCAAGTACAGACCTGATGCTACAAGATTTTGTCCCGAATTTCTCAAGATCTACAGGAGGACTAAGTAGCCACTATTGGCGGATTAGTCTCACTTCCGAGCCTAAAAAGTGATCTTGATATTTTTGGACACCCATTTGGCAAATTCTTGTTCTAAAAAAGTTTCCCGAAACTGGGACAAAGTCACCCAGCCTAGCGTAAGTGTCCTAGTCAACATTTTCAATCAAAATTTTAGGATTCTAGAATCTCCCAACATCAAGTTTTAGATTCCAGGTGCATCTCTCTAATTTTGTTATGTTATTCCATCATTTACTTGCATTTTTTTAGGCATTTATGCATATCATAGTGTGTTTTCTAGCACTTTGCACTTCTTAGGTTTAACATCATTAAATCATTTTAATTTCATATCAGTTCATTAGTACATCATAATTAGGAATAATACATCTCATTTATATTAACTTTGAGTGTAATCCTTTACATTTTGGACCCCATTCAATCCCCCTTTCTTCATTTAGGTGAAAAACCCTATAAGGAGCAAAGCATTGTGTGGCCAATCCAAAATCATTGTTTACACATCTTTCAAACTTTTAAAGTCATAAATTTGACATCTCACCAAAGACTCCAAGAGTCCTAGACACAGTAAACCAAAGTGTCAAAATCTCTTCAAATAATATGAAAATCAGGAATCTTCTATCAATAGAACCAAATATGTCTTGATGAAGCCTCATTAAAACCCTAGGGTAGAATCCAAGAGCTCCTTACGACACCAGTCAACCATTGTAAGAGATCATTCATCTTCTAATCAAAGATTATCCATTGTTAACTATACACTAGAAAAATAACCTAGAACCAAGATCTTGATATTGAAGTACAAAAAATGATTGAAGTATAATGACACAAGAAAATGCATAAAACATAAAATTTTACCTCAAATCGCCTTCATTCTCCTTGATTAAGCTAGAATAGGATGCACCCAAAAACCTATTTATATGCTCAAATAATTAAGCTAAAATGTGGATCGTGATAATGAGATGGCACAGTAGTAGCATAAGGTTACTATCATTTAGAATCAACTTGCTTTCTATTCTTTACATTGGTTATGGCCCTTCAAGGGGCTTATCATACATAAATTAAAAACACCTTGGCTTGCAACAATCTTGTAAAGTAGCTAGTTTAGGCTAAAATCTCAAACATTCTCATACAAAATCTAATGCTAGATAAACCTAGGCTTGTTATAGATTTTTTTTAATTGACAATCTGATATGACATCTTCAGATAATGTTGGCTTCCAAAACTTGAAATGACTATTTTCTAAGCGTGTTATATTTCAAGAAAAATTAAGTTGGAATTTCGTCAATCTTGAACCTGCAAACATTTTATACCAGGACACAATAATAGAAATTTGTATGTTAACCATTTGGTTTGTTGTGCATATTTTTGTTGTGAGCTAAGCATATTGAAATAACATAAATTTGGGGCCCTTCTTAATACCCAATAGTTATCTAGATAACATTTAAATAATTTGTTGTATCTTTCTATCATAAGGTTAAAACTTAAATAGTAGATTTTTTGGGTACCATATTTAATTAGCATAAATACTGTAACTTCATATCTAGATTTAGAAGCATGGATTACTCTATAGTCATTTATGTGATTTACACTATTCTTATTTATTATTAGCATAGATATCTTAAATACATCTATCTAAAAGATATGAAAGATATCAATTTCAAAACACCTATCAAACATATATAACTAATTGCATACATATCAAACATATAACTAATTGCATGCATATGTCTCAAAATTATTGTTGTCCTTGTCAATAGTTTTGAATATTGTTAGCTAATTTTTGGTATATTATTAGTAAAGGATTTTTTGTAAACATATTTACACCATTATAGCCTCTTTTCATCGTTGTAGCTTTTTCAAGTTATGCATATTAGCAAAATTATCTCACATTGTTGGAACCTCTAAAAAATGCATTTTGCTTCCAATTCTCAAGTTTTTGTAACATCAATAGATGAAAAATGTATAGCAGAGTCTCGCCATACTTATCTCATAAATTACCAAAATAAATCAGGTAGAAAAAATAGACATTCATAAAAACACAAGGAATATAAATATTTACTAACATACACTATTGTAATAATAGTCAATTCCAATTATGACAGGTCAAACAAGAATTATTTACACTATCTGAAAATTGCAACTTGCTACTAGTATTCTACTATATCACTGTAAATTTTTCCATTGTCTATCAAAGATAATGAACTTTCTTTCAACTTAAATTACCTATATTAAGAATTCTTAGAGTAATTATACAAAAAAATTGAATTAGAGGAAAAATAATACTTTCAAAAAATGCAACTATCAGAAAATATATATATATATATAGAAATTTCACATTTTCTACAAGAAAAGTGTCAGCAATAGTATAGAAAATAATAAATCTCCCCAACATATGCCTCAAAAATCTGATACTATTCAGATATTCTATAATTACATACTAGGTTTACTCAATGACCTTAACTCTTGCCTAATTGATATATAGGGAGAATAGAAAGGTGTTGCTATGTGAGTTGTAATAAAATAATTTAGAATTCTATTGTTATTGAGAACTGCTGATCTTATGTATATTCTACTCACAAGATCATGATTGAAGGGAAATTGATTCATTGCAAAGCGAACAACTGAGATCAGTAAGTGTCTTCGATAAACAATGTTTCTTTAGAGAACCTCAAAAACATGTACTACTATGCCATAAAGTGAAATCAAACATAGTTTATTTCCCACCATTAATCCCTAGAGGAAATTTCATGCAATTTTAGATCTTACAAGATCAACCAATTTCAATAACATGCATTAAACAGATTCAATAAACAGAATCATTAAACATGAAAGGATAGAAGACATGAACACAAAGATTTACATGGGGAAAACCCTTTTGGGTAAAAAACCCCACACTCCAAAAGCATAGATCCATTGTATTATTTAACAACAAAATACATAGTTACAATACAATTGTAGGCTCTAAGCCTTTACATGGAGATTTACATCTTGTTCCATCTGGAGAAAATCCAGTAGCATAACCCATGTGAATTCAATCTCTCCTCTCCTAACTCCTCAAGCAAAGTCTCATATTTATAGAGCTTACAGTGCACAAATTAGACATTTCTAAATCAACTGTCAAAAATAAACATAGAAATAGAAAATGTCTTCATGCATAACTCCACCTGTAAAATCAACTTCCAACTTGACTCCTCATCGGAAAAAGAATTTGCAAGTTGTAACTGAAAACACAATGTAAGAAAATTAGAAACATTCAACATTTAGAAAAATCAACGCTATGGGAAAAATCAAAGGTTGAGGGGCCTTCTTTTTCCTAACAATGACCACATATTTCATAATTTAGAGTTATATATCCATTGGTTGTTTAGCAATAGGAACCATGATTCAGTTTTGTATCAGGCAAAACCCAACATATCATTCAATTCTTTCATTTATAAGAATTTATTCCAACTAAAATCTTACCACAAGATGATCCAAGCTCTTCTCTCCCCTTTTCCTAAAGGTTACAAAAATATATCATTCCCCACCCTAGTTTGTACTATCAAGGTTAAAAAAATTATCATTCCTTACCCTTTGTACTATATTTTCTGTAAATACATTCAATTAGGAGAGTACAATATTGTAAGGGATGGATGGAGATGAATTTCCAACCTCTTCAATTTTTCTTCCAAAGCTTTATCTTCAAAAACTTTACTTTGGTTGCGATAACCTTGGCAACAATTGTGATCTACAATTTAAGCTACTTGAGTACTATATTTGGATTGCAATTCCTCTGCTTCAAGACACTCTATTAACTTTTCCTATATCCCTTTAATTTTTGTGATCTAATCTTATTTTTGACGACCCACTAATAACATTACTTTATTTTAACAAAATGCTTTATAAATGTATTATTGGCTTCTGTCAAGCGTATTCTTCTTTAAAAACAAATAAATCCCAACAATGACGGCTTTATTTGTCGCAAATGGCTTTACAGTCTTCACGATTTCTTCAAAAACTTGAGATCTCACTTTTTAACTACTTTCAATGATTTAGATAGCCTTTTATAATAGGCGGATAAATGAAACCCTTGGTTAAATCTTTCCCTTCTGCGATCAAGCGACTTCAACAAGTTACTCCTTTATTCAACTAGAGGAGGCCTTACCTTTGATCATACATGTTCCTTTCCTTGTTAGCTGATTCAAAATCTATGAATTCCTTTGGAGTGATAGCCCCTTTAATAGCGGCAGTTGTATCTTTTTCTTTGGGGTGGCTTCAATTACTTTTTTCCCTACAATCTCCTTCTTGAATAATATAGCCTGCGATCTTTCTTTGTGAACTGTAAACTTCCAACGAACTCTATCTTGGACTGGCCCAATGGTTAGATTAAAAAGCAATCCAAATTCTTTTAGTTGCGGCTTCTACCATATTATTGATCACTATTTTTAGTCTTCAATTGCAAATATTCCTACTGGCAATAAAATATTATCGCCTTTCTTTCGTGATTCTTTCTATAAAATTCCACGAAACTGGCCTACCTTTCAATTTTAGTGTCAATCTTTTGTCTTCTTATACAACCTTTTTTAGCTTGGCAACTTTAAAATTTTGGATCCTTTTCCCTGGCGGCGTCGACTTTCTTGACAGCCTTTTCACCTTCCTATTTTTGAAAAACTGGTGACCTCACTCTTCTTTAATGAGGGACTCACCTTGATTTGTAGATGTAGCGATTCCTTTACCTTCAGCTATAGCTGGGTCTCTTCTATCTTTGATCTTTTTTGGATCTCACTTGGATCTTTGACAACAATCTCTAATATTTTTTCTCAATTTCCATGTGATTCTTTTCGCAACTTTGCTTTGTTTCTTCCGTGATCTCTTCTGGAACTTTTCCTTCAACTTCTAACTCTTCCCTAATCATTGTGCTATGATACCACTATGTAGGGGGTGGATGTAGATAAATCATATAAAAATATATCATTTACAACATTCAACTATTCATTGATCCTTTATTTTTTTATCAATTGATACAAAATCTAAATACAAATTACTTCTATTTATAGAGGTCTTATTAAAAAATAACTAGAAATATCTTATCTTTATTTTATCTCTAGAAACTTCTAAAACAATCTATTTGACTATTTTTCCATTTGAAATTTTCTCATCTAGAACTATCTAATTTTTAGATTGTCTATTTAATATTCCCTCTTTCTAGAAATTTATTAGTTTCCCTCTTTGTTTTAGAAACTTCTTCAATCAATTAATAGTGTGAAGAAGAAATTCAACACCAACAAATCTTAGATAGATATCTCTCTTTAATATTATAATTATCTTCACTTGCATTGAAACTTTATGATAGATTAATGACCTGTACATATCTTAAATATATCTATCTAAAAAAATGTTGAAAGATATCAATTTGAAACTTTGAATTTATTTAAAAGTTCTTTTTTTAATTCTAATACTATTTTGTTGACTACATAATAGATAAATTGTATTATATCTACATTTAAAAATCATTTATTTCGTACTACTTATTCTAAAAATATTATGTTTATTATTAAATATTAATATTTCTAAATGTAAATGACCATCAAATTTAAGATACAAGACAATCATTTTTGTTAAAGCATGCTATACACTTCTTATTGTCATTGTAGAATACCTTTGAACATTAATTATTAATGTAACACGTAATAATACTTATTTGTATCCTGCAACAAACAGTTTAAAACAGGGATCCCTCGTAGGCACAGAAAATCAAGAGGCAGAAAATGTTTATGTTTCTTGTCATTTTGTTTAAAGGCAGGATGCAACTCACAAAGAAGGGACTGAGAATAAAGTGTCCAGCAGGGAATTAAAGAAACAGACCTCTACAACACATTGGAAGGAATAAAGATGGTCTTGTAATTTCTTTTGTGCTTCAGTAATACAGCAGAAATAGTCATTTTCCTCCATATTTTCAATGACAGTTCAAAAAAAAAAGGATTCTCAGTGAGCTAGGACGTGGTAAGTTTCATACAAAAATTCAAAGACATCGCTTGTCCAAAATTCACCATGTTGCTTACATTCTCTTCTCTCAATCATTTCTTCGAACCGCAACAGCAATGTTTCTGTGTCTGAGGTAGAAATTGTTACGATTTGTACCTTTGTGTTGGTCTGGATTAAGTGTTGTTGAACCATTGAGCAACCATATACTCTTATTTTCTGTAGTCCCTGAAGATTCAAATAACTTTCTGGAAGCATCTTCAATGCCTTACACTGCATTAGTATCAAGGTTGTAAGTGAAGACATGGCTCCTTCCTCCACCGCCGGCAACTCTTGTAGTTTGCGTAGTTGAACCAAAGAAAACACCTCCAGCTTAGGAAATGCTCCCCTCTCACCAAATTCTTTCGGTAACATCTTTAGGTTGCAGCAAGCAACGATATGTAGTTGGGTAAGACTCGCAATCTTATGCAAGTCAGGTAATTGTGTTAACATTCTACAATTGCTGAATTCAATGTAGTTCAAATATTGAAATCGACTAAATGTAACTTCCACTTTGCATAGTTGAGGGCACCTTAACGATTCTCCCGAAGTAACAAAGAGCGGATACGGGGGCCTCTGAATGTATCAGCTACACTAGTCAGCCTATTCTCCATCAACGACATTCTGGAGCATCTAGAGCAGTCGTCGGCTGGAAACTGCTCTAGACCTCTACCCGCCTGAAACAAGCAGTTCTCTTCTCTTCCAGAAATCTGTCTGACCAAATCAAGGAGAACATCATGTATCCTGAAACAGACCACACTCCCATCTACATCTTTCCAAACTGCTTCAACGAGACAGCGGTCGGCTAATATATTTACATAAGTAGATGCAATTTTGAGCGGATTATGCCCTGTCACCAACCCTTCTCCAATCCATAACAAGCTCACACGTGGAGTGTACAAGATTTGGTCTTCCGTGAAGAGAGCTAGGTAGAGAAAGCACCGTTGCAAGGAAGTGTCGATTTCAGCTAAAGCGTCATAGCTTAATCGCAGCCGACCGTGCAACGGCTCTGTAACCTGCTTGATGGCCTCTGCATTCTGCAGCCTCTTTAGTATGATTTCCCATTCTTCTGAATGGGTGATGCCTGCCATTGCCCTCCCGATTATTTTGATGGCTAAAGGAAGTCCCTGGCACTCCTTGCAAACGATCCGAGCTATTTTTTCCTGTATGCTTGTTGGTAACTTTCCAGAATTGTGTGGAAAAGAATGAGAAAGAAACAATTGCCAGCTATCATTCTTCATCAACTCTTGTAGTTGGACGGTTGATTTTTACAAGAGTTGATGAAGCTGGAACTCCCATCTCCAAGAGTGCCCTGTTATTTCTGGAACTCACTATAATAGCACTTGAGTCGTTGTTGGATTTGCAGGTGGAAGGCAACAGGGCAAATCTGTGTTTCCTCAATCTCTTATTCAACCATACTTTAATATCATCTTCACTCCATAACTGCTGGTTAAAATCCTCATTTGTTTGGAAGGCTATTTGGTTACCAAGATCATTCTAAGTCCAGTGAAAAATGGAGTCTGTGAAACAGTAAGCCAGAGCAATAAACCACTACTAAAGAGATTTTGTACCTGGTTACTGTTGAAGAATCTTTTTAGGAGGAGAGTCTTCCCTGAGCCTCCCATACCCACCAAGCCCATCCAAGACTCATTTTGCACCAACTCCTCAAGTCTTCTAAAGGCCGTATCTTGTCCCACAATAAGCAGCTCCCCTGTGAATTTCATGGATTCCCTCGTAGGCGCAACTGAGCTTGTTGGTGTCAGGATTTCCCTGCTGGAATATTGAAGATGCCTCTTCAACTGACCAAGCTGAGTCGTAATGCCAATCAATGCCGCGTTGTCTCGGTATTCTTTGATGTTTGAAACACTGCGACTGATTTTTTTGCTCTTTTTATACCGAGAAAACACATCATATGTTGGTATTGCTATTGTGCATTCTTGAACTATTTTAGTTGCTTGTTGTAGAAGCTCATCCAGCTTTTTGAGCCAATTATCGACAGCCAAAGGGATAAGTTCCTCGTCCAACTTATCGGAGCTCAGAGCGAATCGCTGACTGTGCAGGGCAAAGTTTATATCTTGAAGAGTGATTAAAAGCTCGTTGAGGGATTCCAACTCTTTACTGAAACGGACAGCAACGCTGATTTGAGAAAGGATCTCCTTGATTGCAATGTCGATCCCCAGACCTACAAGTCCTCCAATCAAAATACCAGACATGTTTTCTAGAAACAATGGAACAACAAAAATCTGCTTGAACAGCACAGAGAATTAAAATTCCCTTTGATCCCCAGGGGATAGTAAAAGGAATTAAAAATTCCTTGGGGGTTGGGAAAGGAATTAAAAATTCCTCCAAGTGCCTTGGGCAAATAAAATGCAATTAAAAATTTCATATGGGCATGGGTAGTACATATTAGGGGGTTTGACCAAGGGGTTTGATTAGCCTATATTATTAATCGATTAGAATGTGCAAGTGAGCGATTAAGTAGGTGATTAGGTGGGTGATGATGGTTAAGGATCCACTTGCATATTATGGAGGATGTGACACCTTCCTAATCATGTGCACATCTTTAACCAAGGATTATGAAAATTGATCATGATTAGAAGAAGGTTATGGAGGTGTGACTAGGTGAGGGAAAGTGGGGGAGGAGAATTAAAATTTTAATTTAATTTTCATGGGGTGGGTGACTAAATAAAATAAATTAGTCCATTTATTTAATTTGGAGAGGAAAACGGGTAAGGTTATAAAGTACTTAATTAAATAATTAAATACCTTAGCAAACCTTAGTGAAACGATGAATATTAATTAAATAATTTAATAAAATTATTTAACTAATGCGGAAGGGAAGATGGAATAGATGAAATAAGGATAAATTTGACCAAATATAAATGGTCTAATTTAAGTTTCTACAAATAGAAAGTAATAATGTGTGCTCTAAATCTTAAGTGTGTCTAAGACTATGATAAGAAGTGATAAATAAAATATTAATCAAAACCTTACTCAGGTAAAAACACAATTCTCAGTCCCAAACATAGGACATGAAATTTATGGGAGGGAGTAGGGTATATTTCTCAATAAGAGACCTTTGATCAAAGCTCTTCGCACAATCACCTTCTATCAAAGATGGACCTTCAATCGAAGGTTCTGCTTAATTTAAAAAATAATAATAATACTTGGGTCAAACCACAATAGTGGTTTACAAATTTTATGAGGAAGGAAATTTCTTTTTTTTGCTTTCCCCAAACTCAATGGGTTCGGTCAAACTCAATGGTTCAACCAAACCACATTATATGTTCGACCGAACCCCCAAACCCTAAACAAAAATAATAATATTTTAAGGGGTTCGGTCGAACATGGGTTCGACCGAACCCCCTCAAATAAGACATAAAAAAAAAAATGAAATTGTCACTGTCATTTTTGCTTTTTACCAGTTGATTTCCCTATGCTTGTGCGTGCGGCGAATAGAGAACGTGATCTGCAAACGACTTCATCTCTCCAGCGAACTCAAACTCAACTTCATCTCTCCAAAGTTCATCAACCCAACTTGCATATCGAGCACCAGGTTTGTCAAATTCGAATTTCGTAGAATTTAAAATGCATTTGTTTGTTAAATTTTGAAACCCTAAATGCGAAAATTTTCAAATTTGTTGAATTGAAACTGCATTTGTTTGAAAGTTTCTAAAGCCTTTTCAACATACACTATTTCTATGATACATTTCTACTCTATCAAAAAATTAACATGCCCTGTCTATGCTTCCACATTTTGCATACATTTCTACCAGGGCACCTCCGATTTATTTGAGGCATTATATCAAACAGTTCATTAACAAATATATTTGAGGTATTATATCAAACAGTTCATGGTAATTTTTGATGGAGTATGATAGAAATAGTGTTTCCATTGTATGCACCCTATATCAAGCAATTCATTGACAAATTTATTTGAGGCATTATATCAAACAGTTCATGGTAATTTTTGGAGTATGATAGAAATAGTGTTTCCATTGTATGCACCCTATATCAAACAGTTCATTAACAAAGTTTATTTGAGGCATTATATCAAAAACACTATTGGAAATTTATTTGAGTCATTATATCAAAAACACTATTTCTATCATACTCCGTCAAAAACACTATTGGAAATTTATTTGAGGCTTTATATCAAACAGTTCATTAACACAAATTTATTTGAGAAATTATATCAAACAGTTCATGATATAAAGTTTAGGGTGCATACAATGGAAACTTGGATAAAATTCTTCATATTTGCCTTTGAGTCTTATGAGATTACTCAAAAATGGTTGGTGAACTAAATGTATGAATCGAAGAATAAATTTAGGAAAGAAACTAGATTGTTTGAATGAAATGTATAATAAAATAGTTCTATTAGGATTAGAAGGAATGAAGGTATTATTAAATTTTCTAGTATTAGGAAAATATAAAAATATGTCCACTTTACTATATATATATTTAAAACTATTCTTCTATATCCATGTTAAAACTATTAAAAATTAAATTACATAAATCAATTTTAAATTTGTACAAAGAAATAAATGACTTTGACTAAGAGCGAATATTTAAAATATAGCTATCCTCTTTGCAAAATCCAATTTGATTTAAGATATTTATGGACAAAAAATATGGATGAGCATGAGGTAAGTAAGAAAGAATAACTTTAATTTATATCCTCCCTCATCAAATAATTTCACGTTTAAAGAGTTTCTTAAGGCATATCCAATTATGAAAAACTATTATATACTTGTTATAACTATATTAAAGTATATCATGAATAAATTGAAAGGATAAAGAGTAAATCACTAAAAACACATACATAAATCATAGAAGTAAATTGATTAATATAAGGAGATTCAAGTGGTTGGATAATTTTTTCCAAGGAGTGGAAGAGGTTAAGAAGGAACCATCAAATAAATATAATATTTTAAATACTTTAAAAGAAAAATACATTTCTCCTTGCTCTAAATTGAAATGGCATTCCTTCTAAGATGATAATAATTGAAAAAGAAGAAAATAATCATTATGAAGATCAAGTACCATTGATAAGTTTTAAGAGATCAAATAAAATATTCAACAACAAAAGAAAAAAGAGAAAATAGTTAATGCTAAAGAAACAACTACAACCAAGCTACTATGTTATAAATTCTCCTCTTATGTAGTCTTCATTTCCCTATAAATTGTGGCCTCCTTGTACAAATTAGCTATTGATCATCATAGTGAAACAAATTTAACATTTTGAAATGGTTAAACATTATTATTATTTTTATTTGTATAAGTATAATTATTATGGGTTCATTTCTCCTCTCCTACTCTTCCTAATAAGGTTCTATTTTACAAGCCTCATATAAATGTTAGGGTTCTAACTTCTAAAAATTGAATAGTGTCAACTTAATCTCATTAGACAATGCTTCCCTATTAATGGGGCCAACTTTTTATCTATCAAACTCGGCTATGTTTACATTGAATAAGAATTTGATACCTTTATCCTGATACTTGAACTAAGATATCTTGGCTCTAATTTTAGTCCTTTTATCTAAAAATTATTGGTGACATATCCATTCGTGTTTAGTTTTAATCATTTATTATTGCAATTAATTATTACAAGGAGATTCTTGAAGCTTGTATTCCATCCCCACCATTTTTATTCTAAATATTTGACATTTTCTTTCAACTTAAATTCTAAATTTTATCCTTAATGCTATACATATTTTTCTAGGATAACACATATTCATTATATTTCACTAAATGTGTTCAAGCATAGAATAAAAACCTTCAATATATCTTTAAGATAACTTTGATACCATCAAGATAATCCCACCTTTCATTGCACATTAATATCAAGGTTAACTAGTGGGTGGATGGGTGGGCTCCCCCTCGCCCCTCACACAGGCGTTTGGACGTCCAAGGTGGACGTGAGGTGGTGGACGGGACAGACAGGTAGAAGTGGGTTTTGGTTTGTTTCAGTCACATCAACCTATCTAAGTTGGCCGAATACGACGCTCCTTGCTTGGTTTATCGGTTGCCCATTAATTCGTAAATTCTAGAGCTGGCGCAGTGGCATGTTGGGCTCAGTTCCCATGGTGTCGTTTGGGTGACACATTGGGCATGGCTATCCTTGTTCTAACTGCGGTCGTGCCGAGTGGAAGTGGCCATTAATTGCATTGATCATCATCCCTAGTTGGGAGGACGGAGGTGGCTTTCTTCTCATGCCAAGGACAGATTTGTTTCTCCATAATCTTCTTCCATATTCGAGCTATGCCGGATCATTATTCGGGGCTTTTATTATATTTATGTTGTCTGTTTCTAAGCATGGGCACGGCATTTGGTTGTTGTTTTTGGTTTTTGTTGTTGCAGGGTGCGTTTGGAAAATTCCTGGCAATGGAGAAACAGTCGAGGTCGAAGTTTACTATCCTCATTTCATCGGAAGGGCTGGATTCCTTCGGTGTTGATACTCCTGTATCATTAATCGCAACGGAGAGACAAATTTCCTTTCGCGAGATCACGGACTAGCGTGTAAAACGCATCTTGCTTGAGGATGACCCGACGTCGCTTGCGGCTATGAAGATGGTCCTGGGTAAAGGTCACCTAGACAGGAAAGAATTTGCCCGCAATAATGCTCAAATTTCATCTCGGTTCCTCGCCGTACTCCTGGATCTTGGTACTCCGAAGCCAGTGGCCAGGGAATTGGTGGTCTGAATGTTTCAGGAGGACTTGCTTGGCGGTCTCGAAATTACTCTGAAGGCGGCTTTTAATGGTAAGGGCATCCCACGCCCTGCAGACCTCTCCTCCCTTTGGGTTTCCGATGAAGCGATCAAGGTTTATCCTTTTCTTCTGGATCTCAAAGGACCCGCTTTGTCACGTCACCGAAAACTTGCCGATGTGGCTGTGGAGTTTCTGAAAAGAAAATTGAAAATTGTGCCGGTGGAAGGGACGGATTGGGTCGAAGGTTTCATTTGCTTTGCTGAAGTAAACGGATTATGGTGATTTAGTCAGGTATTGCAGTAGTTGTCTAGTTTTTCTAGCTCTTGTCTTAGTTTTCTCTATTTTCTCAAACTTGAGATTAGCCTTTTGGCTGTTGTGGTGGTTTGGCCTATGTTTGTTTCTCCTTCGTATTGCTACTCTTATGTTTTAAACCGCATGGAGCTTATCCTTGTTAGCTCCTTTTTGGATGTCTGATGGTTTCCATTAAAAATCTCCTGCTTAGCAGACGTTTGTAAAGCTCTTTTACTATCTATGAAATATCACCTTCGTATCAAAAAAATTAAGGTTAACTAGCCCTTCCTCTTTACATGCTTTTTCAATTAGACTATCCTCTAGTAAAAATAGAAACATTAATATTGTGGTTATCAAAGAGTGTCTAGGGATGCACACATCACTATTATTAATAAATTATAAGATTGTAAGAAATGTTTATGGAAGAAATAACTATCTAATAGAGAATATAATGTATTAGTACATATCTAACTATTACATATTTTAAATAAAGCCCCTTTAAAATCTATCTTATTGTCATTTAATGAGTCGACTAGGTTCAAAATTATTTTCATCTTATTCCCCCAAAATTCATCACCTTTACAACAAAACTTGATTTCATCTAATTTATCTTATTTATTCTCAAATCATATTAAAATCACCAACTTAAACTCTAAGAAATATTTGGTAACTTATTTATTTTATCTTCATTTAGAAAGGGGTGTGAAGGGGATTTAGAACCTTTTAAAGTTTCTTTCAAAATAACTAGGAAGATTTTATTCATTGCCTTTCTTGTTGCTTTTAGGATTAGTGTTATGAATTTTGTGCCTTCATTCTTGAAAATTCTTATATCAACTCATTTAGCATTTCCATGATCTTTTTATATGGGAAAGGTCAACATACAATGAGGTAGACACTTTCCATTTTTTTTATTCCTTAATTAGTTCTTTCTAGGGAAACTTTCAGTCTTTTTGAACAACTTACAAAAATATGATAAATGTGTGATTATTTTTCTTTCCACTCTATAAATTTTTGATGTGCTTGGATATATAATTGAGATGATTCACTCATAATGTACAATGATAAAAATTTAGTATATATGAAAGAAATATTTTTGAGACATCAAACTACCATTCTACATAACTCACATGGAAATAAGAATATTATTTTATTTTAACTAAAGAAATTGTGTGTACTCTATCTTGAAAATTACTAATTAATTTTGAATTATATACTTATAATTTAAAATAAGAGCATCCTTTGTAACATGGAATAGATAGGTTAATTTTAATGAAATAAAATATGTTTTTATATTAAGAAAAATTTACAAATGTATGGAACTCATACATTGAGAAATTGACTAAGATGTAACTTTGTATGAGAATTAAGATGCTTGAATAATTTATATACCTTCTTTCAATAATTAACATTATAAATTAATACTTTTGGCTCATGTTGTATACCCACCTCCCAATGGTCTTGGAGATGGATGCATTTAGATGGAAAAGTTTCAAAAGGCTCATGGTACTTGGACCCCTCGAAGGCATAATATATAACCACATGGAACTATTTATGAAATTTGGTCTTTGTTGTTGGCTTCTAGTATAGGTGTTATCTATAAAGTTGATTAGTTGAGACTCTCAATCTTCCATTGTTGGTTTCTAGTGTGATTATACAATATGCTCGCCAAAGCTGTGTTAATTTCTAATGTTAATTATTCAAAGAAGGTTTGTTTCATAGAGAAGAGACTGTTCACATATTCCAAGGCATGTTATTATCCACAATGCATGACACTTCTTCACATCTCTACCAAGTTCTAAGCGGAATCTGGATGCCATTTCCATGGAGGAGATTGATGATTTAAAGAAAATATCATGCCATTTCTTTCTTGAGAAGTCATGTTTGCATTCACTTGATTTGCAACTTCCATCTTCATCCAAAATAAATTTTTGTTATCATTATGGTGCACGATATTAAAATAAATCAAAACCTTCACGACAGGGAGCATGATCGCCAACACAAAGGGTGACGGTGGAAACAAAAGACTCGATTAATGAAACTCCAACATGTTGAGTGGAAAATGCATCTTTTGAAAGTGGCTACCACAGCTTATTAGTCACTTATGTTTAGTAAGGTTTTGTAATCTCCACTATGTTATGTATTCGGGTCACGAGTATATCTAGTATGATGTCTTCTTTTGGGTATTTTGGGTGCATAAGAGAATGTGCATATGTACTAATGTATTCAACCAATGTGCTTTTGTAACATTGTAATCAGACAAAGGTCATTTGTACTAGGACCCCACTGGTCTTTTTGATATTTTGTAAAATTTGTTACTCGGACTGCAATTGGGGGTTTTCTTGTTGGTTCTTTCCCGCCAACTTATGTCTGCCTGAACCAGCTATATGTAAAATATTATATATAAATAAAATTATAAGTGGTCTCCCACTTTTGCTTAAAAAAAAAGTTCTTGTAAATGTCCACATCTTTTTCCTTGACACAGTTGTTATTTCTTAAAAGATTTCTTATGATTTTTCATAATGTTGGTCAATACTTTACTATAAATATTCTATAGTCATGCTCTTAAATGTCATAAGAATATGTCATAAGAGGGTTTCATCTTATAAAGCTATAATAATATTATATGCATTTAGAACATCTTAGACACCTCCCTTGAAGCATTCAACAAATGACAAATAACTACCAACACAAAGTGAGATACCTCATTTCCTAATATGAGTATAAAATAATAAATCAAAATATTAGGATGCAAGGTTGACCCACCTTTCCCAATACTTGCTAAGTTTATCATCTATTGAGGAGTGGATCCCAACAACAATTGTGCTTAGTGCTTACATTTACTAATCCAAGAAATACCTATTCATTTTTTCTTTATTGTATGCCTAATGACTCCTCATCTCAAGTTAAATTGTGGGAATGGATTTTTATGCCCTCTCTATGACTAAATGGCTACAAGGAGGTGAATATGATATGGTGGAAAAAACCAAGATACAAGTTGGTTTAGTTCTCATAAATTCTCTAAAAAATAATTGAATTCCTACATCCTAACTAGAAATACCATGAGGGGTTTAGATCCCATTTTAGACAAAAAATATTCTTATACTGATCACTAGTTCACTTGGACCAACTAAAGAGATGGTGAACTAAGGGAAACTTAGTTGTATTGATAGATTAAAACTTGGTTATTTCTCTTTCCATTGTCCCCTCTCCACAAAACACCCTTATTTAAGTAGATTCTATTAAACCTATCTCACATATCACCTCCCAATTCTTTAAACTTTTCAAACTTCTTATTCCTCATACCTCATAATCTATCCTTCAAGCTCAACACTTCCCACCTCAATCAAATTGATCACCTTGCTTCCCTAATATCCCTTTGGTTGATGTTCCTAGACCTCATCAAAATGGTAAGTGGATACAATTATGGAATGATGCGATTAAATCTATTGCACTACCTTACTATGATCTTACAATAAGAATATGGCTAGAAAGAGATCTAGAATGGAAAAAAAAATGGATCCAAATAGAAAAAAAAAACTTGTTTTGGCTTTAGCACTTACTAGTAACTTTTCTACAATGAGTGGTTGCTTCCGTTGAAATAAAACTTAGAATATTTGAACTTAATTGTGGTAGAGGATCTCAATTAAGAGATAGGCTACATTGGATGAAAGGATATAAGGGATACAAATTATTTTTTAGTTATCTTGAACATATTTACATTCTCAAGAGTGGATAATATCTATCGTTGATCAAGAGAGGTAGTTCTATGACAACTCTAATGATAATGGTAAATCTGTGAACATGAAAATATACAAATTGATGCTCCTTTTCGATCGTCCACTAACATCGCTTCATACAATTATCCCTCACATTCTAACCATTTAATCGAATAGCCTTATTTGATTAAAAGGTAAGTCATAATTCCCCTTTTAATTCTAAATAAATCCCTCAATTTAATTAAATCATCGTCTCTATGAAATTAGCTAGGTCATTTCATCTTCCTATCTTTATTTAATTAAATAATCCATATTATTTCATTAAATTTCTAGAGTTCATCTAATTAAATTAAATAAATTAAACATTTATCTAATTTAATCTAACATCGCCCCTTTTGGTTAAATAAATCAAAATATTTATTTAACTAAGTCATAATCATTTTCATCTCTTTTTGATTTATTTCAATCCTAAAATTTAAATCAAATAGTCAAATCAGCTAAATCTCCCCTTAAATTAATCAAATCATGATCAATGCTAATCCTAATCACTCAAATCCTCTAGATTTTGCAACTTGCACAATTAAATCATTTAGTTGATTTAATAATTCCCTATTTACTTTCAAAATGGCATTAAAAAGGGAATATTCCTCCAAGTTTGAAATCTCCCCCCAAAAGGACTTGTCCATCCAACAAAGCCTTTAAAGCTCTTGCATTGTCTCTTACATGTCTCCCACTTGGCATTTAACTCATCTTTCATCCCCCCTAAACATGTCATCTCATCAAATTCAAATTTCAAACTTGCACATGGATCAAAATGTGTTCAACCTTCATCCTATCAAATGTTGACAAGTGGCATCTTGCTAGTGGTTGAATGTTAGTTCCACATTGCTTCATTTTTGGCATTCATCCATCTTAGCATTCTATAAATGAAGAGCTCCTCTCCTCATTTTATCATCCACCAATTGAGTAAACTTACTATACTCAAATTTAGAGCAATCTTCATCCATACTTTTGAATCCATAGCTAGGTTATGCAGATTTTGGTCTTGAAACACTCACCATCCTTCACCAAAGTGGATCATTCATCAACATTCATCAAGCTTGCATCATTGGATTTGGGAAAGGGCCAATTTTCACATCAAATTGGCACCAATTCCCCCATGGGATCAAGATTTTTCATTGCCTTCAATAGGATTTAGCTTGCTTTATTGCTCTTTCATTTCATTCTTGTCTCATTTCCTATTTTAAACTTTGTAAATGGATTCCATGGGGAATCCTTATTCTTGCTTGCATTTGATCTCCTAATGTATTCATTTGTTGTGTTTTGCAGGTATTAGGAAAAGGGTTCTACAAATCCATTTTCCTCCAACATTACAAATAATTTTTAATTGATCTAGTTGAAGGAGATCCACGTCAAGATATAGTGAAAAATTATGGGCATAACAATTATATATTTTTTAACATATATAAAATGATGGTTGGATTAGTGAGATATTTATAACAAGTATGCAATATGAAGTCAAACTTTATTAGATTTGATTCTTAATAAATTAGTTTTAACAATTCAATTTATAGCTTTATACAATGTATAAGTTTAAATAGTTTGATGGTATCTAAACTTTATACATATAAAAATATGATAAATGTCTAATTATTTTGCTTTCCAATCTATAATTTTTTTATGTTCTTGGCTATATAATTGAGATGATTCACTCATATTGTAATGATAAAATTCATCCTCATATGGAGGTTTTTATATTATCTTCCATTAAATTCATCCTCTTTATGAGATTCTTATGGAATATTGATATTCTAGTGTGAATTCTTAATTTTAGACATACTTAACTAGATAAATTTAGGTTCAATGAAGGCAACAAAACTTTTTTTTCACTTACATAATTCTATCTTGAAGTTCATTTATATTAACAACTATTAGATTAAATATTTTATCCCCAATTGTTTTTCAAATAATTTTATACTAATCTTTGTATTCTTATTCTTTCTTTTTCATTTGTTTCATTTTAAGAATTTGAACCGTTTAAGGATGCTTTAATATTTATAGATTACAGGTTGATATTTCCAATTCTTTTAGGTGTTAATGGGTATGAAAATATTATTGATGGTAGATGAAAGATTATTACAACTATTTTTTAGATTTGTATTCCTTTATCTAGATATATTATTTACCAAAGTCTCATTGCTCTTTTTTAGGTTAATGCTGTATGTATACTAACATTCGAAAATGCAGATCATGTTCCTGCGCCCAGTTCTTTGTTGCGATACTAGTAATGGGATTAAAAGAATTGAGATTCATTGGCACATGTGGGTGCAAACCCGAGGATATATAGTGAACCATGCATGTTAGTATTGCATAGTTTGGAAAAACTAAAAGATGAACTTGAGAGGACTAGTGCATATTCCCCAGATAGAGTAGCTTTTATTCTTTCCCGCATGTGGGAAGAAGTACATGGTGGCGTT
The DNA here is from genome assembly GCA_007258455.2 of Sequoia sempervirens. Lineage (NCBI taxonomy): Eukaryota > Viridiplantae > Streptophyta > Pinopsida > Cupressales > Cupressaceae > Sequoia > Sequoia sempervirens. The sequence goes on from VDFB02118502.1 coordinate 72,464, forward strand.
CCCCTTAAACAAATACAAGATAGTGTCACCAAAGAGAATGATAAAAGCCCTTGTTTTCCATTTTATCAAAATGTGTGTAAGGTTAGGGGATACCAGGTCATTAGATGTGTCGATCATGCTATGGCCTCATTGATATACCCACGATTTCTCACAGCACATGGTCTATACCCAAACAATGACCAGATTCCATTGTATTTTGTTCAGCAGTTGTATGATGAGGTCCATTTGGGCCTCAAAGCTAACTACCTGGACATTCCACCATATGTTGGTTAGGGGCGTGGTAGGATTGTTGATAAGCCCACCTATCGTCGAGCAGATAGACCGCCCCCAGTGTTTAGGGTATTGGTTGGTGAGAGGTCTCCTGCTCTCACCCCAGTTCTAGCCCCCATAGCAGATGAGGTTGTTGTTGCTTCGCAAAAGGAAGCAATTGACACTGTAGGTGACATTGCGGCTGCCACCACTAGGATATCTGATGATCATGTAGGTCAGTATTTGATGTCCATACATTCCCTATCCACACCATTTTTAGCATAGTGGACCGCCATGGATCCTTTTACAGTGGTCAGCATCCCTACTCCTACACAGCTTGATGCACTTACAAGAGATATGTCACGCATGACTCTGCATTGTTTGGCTAAGGACCTGTTGGAGGCATATTCCAACATTGCATCAAACAATGGGATCGGTATAGAGCATGTTAGAGATCATTTGAGATGCAGAGGTTGTTCAGTTCTAGAATCCCATCACTCTCAGTCGAGCACTAGTGCGCATCAAGATCCGCCTATAGTTCATTCGGCAGCTGCACAGACTATGGGTTTTACTGATATACATTGATTGGTTCTGGTTCATCATCGCCGATGCCATCTCACCTTCGCAGTTCTCTACATTTATCATTTCTGGCATGACATGGGATAGATCAGATGGATGCAAATGTTGATTCGTCGCTTGACCATTTGGTGGATATGGTGGATGTGATTGTTTCAGAGGACTTAGGTCATCCGATATCATATGATATTCATGTATGTGTGCATGTGCATGTTTCAATTTTTTTTCATTATTTAAAAAAAAAAAATTAACTAGATATTCATGTAAGTTGATATATATATGTATATATATTGTTACAGGTGTTCATACCTCATATCACTCCTAACCTTGGTCTAGATCATGTGCATGATCGATGTGACTCTATGGATAAATCTGCTGCCAGTGGACATGTGAGTTTTTCATTTTTATATAATCACACGTGTATATGTACATGCAATATTTATGTATGCATAGATCTGAATTGATATTTAAAAATACAAGTTCATTTAAAATAACTTTCATAAAATTTATTTAATATAAATTATATGTATTTAACATCTTGTACACGAATTTTATTTAGGGCTCGTATCCATCGAAGCGGGATTCATTCTCATTAAGATGGCATTCGACTAGGAGTAGACATTCATATTAGGCCATGCACACTAGATTTTTGATCTTTACCACATGCATTTGCTTATACATGATGATCTTTAGTATTTGAGATTTGATGATCTCTAACTTACATTTGCTTATATGATATACATACATTTGCTTATTTGTTGATCTTTAGTATTCAATATTTGATGATCTTTAATTTACATTTTTCTTATATGATATGTACATATATTTTCTTATATGATAGATACATACATTTGTCTCTTTTCTTATAATATGTGTTATGTTCATATGTATTGAATCCCTTTACATGTATGTACATGTGTTTGCTTATGGTTTGAACATGTTTACACATAATATATGTATGCATTTGCTTTAAATATTCAATATACATACATGTTTTCTTATTTTATGATCTCTTACAACTTACATTTCCTTATATTCAATATACATTTGATCTCTAGTAGAATTTTATGGAAATCAATGCCACTTTATAATTAAGTTCATTCATGTTGATCACAATAAATTTTTTTTTTAAATGACTTAAGCAACATGAACCATTGAGTTGAAAACAAGATATAATTTTTTTGACAAGTAACTTGAAATTCAATTCAAATATAATTAAGAAAATTCAATTCAAATTATACCTCTATTATATGTTTTTGACAAGTAACTTGAAAATCAATTCAAGTAATATAATGAAGAAAATTTAATTCAAATTATACCTCTATTATACATTTTTGACAAGTAACTTGAAATTCAATTCAAATATAATTAATAAAATTCAATTCAAATTATACCTCTAATATACATTTTTGACACTAACAAAATTCTAAAATTACTAGATATGTTGTGCATACCTATGAATTAAATAACAACAAACTCCACAATGAAATAACTTGTTTGTTTACTACTTGATTCATTTAAACTAGGATCTAGTTATTCCATGTACACTAGAATAATTTTTTCCCATCCTGGATATGCATATAAATAGAAGCTTATTTTTCATTATTTTGGATATCAAATTGCAAGATTAATTGTCATTTATATCACTTGGAGTGCAAATTTTGGATAAGAAGTTTTTGCACATTTATCAAGGAGGCAAATATTGGAGCTTGACAACTTTTCATTTTTATCAATCAAGGAAAAATTTGGAGGATAATTTAACTAAGTTTGTAGAGGACTTTTTTTGAGTCATCTTTAAGTTGAAGAAGAAAATGGGACAACAAAGAAAAAGAAAAAATGCATCTCAACAAAAATTGTCAAAAGAAGAAGAACATAAGAGGCGTGAACAAAACTTGGAAAATTATCATAGAAAGAAACAAGGTACATGCTTGTTTCTTCTATCTCTCACTCTCAAGTGTGTGTTTAGGACTTTTACTTTGAAAAAACATGAGTATTCATTTGATGGGATGGAATCCATAATTTGTGCATTACTCCACCCGATAATTTGGTTAGTACACCTAAACATAAATTTGTATGTGCATACATTTTGCATTGGCTTTCTTATTAAGATTAGAAATGTTTAATGTATGACCATTTTTCAACTTACAATACCCCAACTTAAAATGTACTCTTAAACTAAAATATTGTACATTAAATCCTTCCCTACAAACCTTACACTTATCTTTTACCAATACCTTTGTTTAATGTTTTTGTCATCACATTATCATTGTTGATTATTGCATCTACACAATTTCTCTTTTACTTTGTTCATGAAAAAAATGATGAGTGTACTAATGTATATAGTTCTCAAAATAGAGCAAATTTTTGTCCCCTCACTATACCACTTTGATTTTCACTTGTTTTCAACCACATTAATTATTTTGTGGCAAATTCCTATATATTCTAACTTTGCACTTTCAGAAAAGAAACCATTATTTTTTCTTAATTATTCATGACTACACCTAAAGTACAATGAAATTGCTTGTTAATGTGATGTTTGGTCAAGCTATCCCTATCCAATCTACATTACAACATCTAATTAGCATAATATTTTTGTAAACTCCCATTGAATTTAATCTAATGATCAATAGATCCTTAAAAAAAATATATCTATATTTTAATAAATTCCCAATTCTAAGCTGTAGAATTACTTGAAAATTAGAACTCAAATTACATACTTAAAACCGAAAAATTACAGTAATAGGGTTTTCTAGAGACTAACACATGTATACATCAAAAATCAAGCTATATGGTGCCAAGGAATAATAGTTATATATGATAGATTATTCTTTAAATTATGTCTTAACACACATTTGTTTTGAAGGTTTCTAACCATGTCATTGCACTTGAATGACTATAAATACTTTTAAATTTCCTCAAGTCATCTTGGTCATGCAAGTTACAATGTTTATATGATACTTGACTCCAATTCCTTAAGCCAATTCTTTTTGTTTCAATATTTGTGTTTTGTGTCTTTGGTCTTTTATTTTCATCACTTCAATGTTCTCAAATT
>VDFB02118503.1:0-13901 GCA_007258455.2 Sequoia sempervirens
CTAACCATCATTGCACTTGAATGACTATAAATACTTTTAAATATCCTCAAGTCATCTTGGTCATGCAAGTTGCAATGTTTATATGATCCTTGACTCCAATTCCTTAAGCCAATTCTTTTTGTTTCAATATTTGTGTTTTATGTCTTTCATTTTTTATTTTCATCACTTCAATGTTCTCAAATTATTTTTATGTTTTATTCTCTAGGGATTCCTCAAGCTAGAGTTGAGCCAAATCTAGATATTGGATCAAACAAATCCATTGAAGAACACATGGACCTTGAAGTTAGGGAGGAGACCCAAGTTCAAACAATGCTTGTTGGAGAGGGGTCAAGATCACTTCCTTTTACTGGTATGGATGCACATATAAAAATAGCACAAACTTCTCTCACTTATAGCTCATCATGTTTTATCAATTTGTTTGCTTGCATACACAAACTTCACTTATATATGTAACATCATCTCTCACTTTTGTTTGCAAAATATTTTGTGACACATGTGTAGGAAGGGCTCAACAACCAGGAAGTTTTCATGCTCAAGTCGAGCCAAATCTAGACATTGGATCAAATGAATCCACTCAAGAATGCATGGTCCTTGAAGATAGGGAGGAGGCACAAGTTCAAACAATGCATGTTGGAGAGGGTCAGGACTTCACTCCTACTAGTATGGATGAGCATATAAAACTAGTTGAGAAGGTGGGGAAACAAAATTTTCATCGAAATTTTAGATCATTTACTTGAAATGGATATGGAGAAACTCAAATATTATGCCAACCAGCCTTATAATAAGAGAAAGAGGTCAATGACTAAATCTATAAATGGAATGATCAATCATCTTGATACACTTGAAAAACCCAATTGTTATCGCGTTTACTTCTTCGTGATGAGCTCAAAGAGTCATTACAATTGTTGGGTGTACATTCGGCATCAAATAAGAAGAAACACATGGGATTACAAAAGGATATTGTTCAAAATGTTAAAAGGGTTTAGATTCCATTGGGAAAGGATCTCAATCAGTGGATAAGGCCACTACAAGAAAGGTGATGTTGACATCTATTGTACATCAAGATATAGCAAAAGAAAAAGTAGCACTTTCAGGCAGAGGAAATTGGTTATAGTAGAACCACATTGATACAAAATATGAAGAAAAGAAGTTTTGGATGAGAGTTTAGAAGGAAATTGGAAAATTATGTGTAGAGCTCCACAGTTACGGCCGAGTTGAAGATGTTGTTAAGAACTTGGTCTCAATTTTTTGGCATGATCAGACTCGTCCATCATCAAATACTAGAGATGTTATGAGATACAGGATTGGACCTAGTATTTATGAAAATCATATCAAACATTGGCTAGACATAACACAATTTGAGATGTATATGAACTTTTGTAATGCATATCCTCATATAAAAATTGGGCAAACAATGTTTCAAAGGTTAAAGCCATATTATGTGAAGATAAACAAGTTTTTTGAAACTTGTTGTCGTTATCATATTGAATTTGATCTCTACTATCAGGTATTTCGAAAGATGAGAGAAGAAAGATGTGGGTTTCAAAATGCACCTCCTAAACAGGCAAGTTTGTTCATAAAGTCTATATTATGTGATCATGAAAATGGACCGCAAATAAACTGCATAAAAGGAATTTGTGAGACATGTGGAAATTTGGCTAGGAATTGAGGATACTGACCTAACATAGACAGTAAATTGCAAGAGGTAAGTACTATTTTTAGAGAGTTTATTTGTTTCAATTTCTCATAGATCAAGTTATTTGGATTCTCTTTGATGTAATGTTTCATTAATCAAGTGTGGTTTATTAGTTATTCACATATTTTACTAACACAGGTACAAGTATGTAAAGTTGCAAACAAATTTTGGGAAAGAATCCACAACGTTGATCTATGTAGAAGAGGAGATTCCCGTTGGAAAATTTATGGAAGGTTTTCAAAAATTGATACAACCATACATACATCATTCATTTTTTGCTAAGTGGCAAGTAGAACAATTCCAAACATTGAGAGATACTTTCCCACATGGAACAGTTCTATCAGTAGTTAACTTTGTAGAAAATTACTCCTTTGTACATGAAAAGGAGATTCAATTAGAGTATTACTTTTCAAAGCAGATCACTATTATGGTTCATGTGTGTTATCGACATGCACAATCAGAATTGGATGGTGTTGAGAGTACAGATGAAGAACGAGTCATTAAAAAAGAATATCATATATTAGTGATGATAAAGAGCATGACACACTTTTTGTCTAACATTGCTTTACAATATTTTTTGAGAATTTAAGAAGTAGGGGTGTAAAATTTGAAAATCATTTTGTATGGTCAAATGGATGTGTGGCACAATTAAAATCTTCACAACCATTCTATGCACTTTGTAGATATCATACAAAATCTGAAGCCACTACATGTTTGGAGTTTTTGAGAGTGGGCATGGAAAGGGTGAGCATGATGGAGCAGGAGCTTGCATCAAACAAGCTTTAAGAAAGCATCGAATGAGTTATCCAAAAGATCGTCTAGACAATGCACATGATGTTGTTGAATGGTGCAAGAAACACTTTGCATCAAATGTGGTCGGCACATCTTCAAGAACAAACTGACACATTCCATAGAGTGTTTTGGGAGATATCGGGTATGTATAAATTACATTAAATCAAAAATTTGAATTTATTTAAATTTAAAATATATATACATATTTGTTCACATAATTTTTTGTTGTACATATGTATCTGGTGATGGATAGAATCGATGCATGGATGCAGAGGGTAGAAAAACAAGATCTTTGCGTGTGTTAGGAGTTAGGATAGTGCGCCATGGATGGATATTAGACACAAGGGATTACTCTTGACACTGGCTGAGTGCATTGAGGGAAACTCACGATTATGCATGCAACAATCAAGAACTTGGATATGTTGGTAAATGGGATCTGATGCCACTACTTGTTTAAGAAACATATGATGAAGGCGAGGAAGAAATATATGAGACATTCCTTTATTTCAATTGATTATCAACATATTTGAGGATTAGTTAGAAAAGATACCGTGTAAGTTTTCAATAATTTAAATTTTATTATATATATCTAGTTAATGATCTTTAGAGACATTTCTAATTTTTCAATTTTTTTGTGTGTAAATTTGGTATAGGAGATGTTTTGCAGTCATAAGCGAGCCTAAAAACATGAAGGTGTTAACTAATGGCTATTTTGCATTTACGCGAGAAGAGGAATAATGTCAGACCTAAAACAAGTGATGGAATGTTATTTCCCACAGGTGAGTTTGAATTTAAAATTTTATATACATTGTATTCACATGTGCACATTACATTATAAACATTAAATATATATTGTACAAACCTTTTGCATGGATATATTGCACACACATTCATATGTCTTACCTTAGGTTCATGTTTACCATCCAGGTTCTGTTGTAGTACAAGGGACATATCTAAAAAAAGTCAAATTTGTTCAGCATGGGATTCATTTTGTTGACTATCAACCTGATAATAAGGTATATCAATATAGTCACTTAATAATTGCTGCCACTCTACATCTTCATGTAGTTCCACATGCACGTGGCCGAAGAAAATGGAGACTAGATAGTGAAGATCATCAAAAAATTCTACATGTTATTGAAGAGCGGTCTGAACCAGAATCTTTGACTTAGATTATATCCATGGTTTTCAAGTTCACTTGTAACCCTATACATGTTCAAATGAGAACTTATAGTAACTTGTACATAGTTGTAAATCATTTTATGTAAATTACAATTATATGTACATATTTGTTCCATGAAAAATTCTTAAGTTCAAGAATGTTTGATAGCATCATCTCTCACTTTTTTTGGTTGCATGTAAACCCATATTATATGCTTTCAATCCTTATTTGAAACATAGTGATTTTTTTAAAAATCATTTTGCCTAAATTACAATTATATACAACTTATATTTGTTTCATGGAATTCTTAAGTTCAAGAAATATATACACTTATATATAACTTATATAACTTGGTCCATCGAATTGTTCCATGGGAAACTATGTAAATTTTAAAATTAAGTATTATATAATTATAAAATTATTGTACACATTAATAAAACATAAAAGAATGCAACATAAGATCTCTCTCCCTCTCTCTCTCAAGTCTCTCCCTCCTACCCCCTCTCCCTCTCTCCCCTCTACCCTTAACCCTTAAACCCTACCATTTATCTCTCTCCCACTCCCCCCCTCTCTCTCTCAAGTCTCTCCCTCCTACCCCCTCTCCCTCTCTCCCCTCTACCCTTAACCCTTGGCCCCACCCTTTGTCTCTCCACTCCCTCCATCTCTCAAATTCTGCTCCTCCTACCCCTCCCCTCTCCCCTCTGCCTTAACCTTGTACACCCCTACCCATGCTATCTCTCTCCCTCCCCTCTCTCTCAAGTCTCTCCCTCCCTACCCCTCCACCCCTCTCCTCTACCTTTTTACCCTTGTACACCCCCTGCCTTTATCTCTCTCCCTCCCTCTCTCAGAGTCTGCGCCTCCTACCCCTCTCCCTCTCTCCCTCTGCCTTAGCCCTTAAACCCTGCCTTTATCTCTCTCCCTCCCCATCTCCTCTCGGTCTCTCAGCCTACCCCTCTCCCCTCTCCCTCTGCCTTAACCCTTGTACACCCCCCTGCCCTTAATCTCTCCTCCCTCCCCCCTCTCTCTCAAGTCTCTCCTCCTACCCCTCCCCTCTCCTCTACCCTTAACCCTTGTACACCTACCCTTGTATCTCTCTCCTCCCGAATCTCTCTCTAAAAGTCTCTCCCTCCTACCCACTCTCCCTCTCGAGCTCCTCTACCCTTAACCCTTAAAGCCTAGGACCCCCTACCCTTTATCTCTCTCCCACTCCCCCCTCTCTCTCTGAAGTATCTCCCACCTACCAAGGATTGAATTTCATGGTCGACTTTGCCTGTCAATTTTTTTTTTAATTACGGTTATCTATTCAAGGGTGCTTGAAACATTATGATATACCTTAGTGTATGTAAAATTATATATAAATCAAACATATATATCATTATAATTCTATATAAATTTTGACAGTTTATCCAAAATATCTCCTTTTACAATCTTCTTAAAATTTTGATTGTATTCTATGGAAAAAATCTTTAAATACGGTCATATGGCCATCAAATTTAAGCCTTGCCGCCTACCCCCACTCCCTCCATATCTTTCTCTTAAGTTATCATTTAAAAAGAGTATAGTTAATATTTATATTAATATTAAAAATAAGGTGTTCGACCGAACATCTTTAGAATGTTTGGTCGAACCCATTTAAAATCATTTTTTTATTCTATGGATAGTGGGTTCGGTTGAACCCCTGTTTGACCAAACACTTTTATTTTCTTCGACCGAACATCTATTCGGCCGAACCCATGTTTTTTCACCCTTGCTCCCTAAGGCACCAAAATTGCTGAGAATTTTGTACTTCGAAGCTTGATTTGAGAATGAAAATAGAGGAGATCTCAAAAACCCAACTAGTATCAAGTTCCCCTCAAAATGAGCTATCCAACGAATATAATTTTAATATGTTTTGATTATATTATCTATATGTTTTTTAAGTTTTATTAAATATAGGTTTTTCACTGAAAACAAAACTCTCTGTTCTGCACAAGTGGAAAAATAGAAGATTATAAAAAAAAATTTAAGAATATGAGTGTACCAGATATTGGAGTCCTTGATCCAACAAAAAAAAGAAAGAATTTCGATACATACAGTAAAAGTTATGCATTATATGGTCGTGTTATGTCTGAATTGTAATTAATTTGACTTTGAAACTTGATTAAAGAAAAAATATTCAATAAAAAACTATCTAATCAAGTGGAAGCACTAGATATCGGAGTTAGAAATCTAAATTTGAAAGAATTGTAATTTTATCTTTCAAGGAAAAATAGTTATGCATTATATGGTGTGTGTCACTTTTTAAAAATGCCATTTTTTGAAAAAAAACCAATTTTCATGGGAGATGGAAAAAGAAGTGTAATCTAATTCCAAAAAAATTGAATTTTTGTTTTTTAGAATCTACAGACAAAATCTGACAAGACTCTAGTTTACATCATCTTCAAATTCCTCACGGTTTAATCGCTATAGGTGCTCGAATGTGGAGATTTTGTTAAAAAAAAATATCAGTGTCCAGTTTGGCCAAAAATTGTAAACCACTATTGTGGGATCACCCTCTACCTCTACATTCCTCCCTCCTTCCCTATCTATTATCTCTCTCCCCTCTCCCTCTCTACCTACCCCTTCTTCCATCCCTCCCTTTGAGTCTCTATCTTAGAGAAGTAGAGAGGGCGGGAGAGGTTTGTAGAGAGATAGGTAGGGAGGGAGAGGTAGGTAGAGAAGTTATAATTAGATACATCTAAAGTATTGGTGGAAAATTTGGCGTACACACAATACTTTGAAGTTGAAGAAGCCTTGAGCAAGCTACGTAAACAAGATGACATTATTGGGGTGAACCCACAAAAGTGGTTGAAAAGCTGCAATAAACGACTCCATGCAAAAGATTTTGGTTTTTGGGGGTTTGAACAAACTTTTAGTTCGAGCAAACCCAAACGGGGTTCACTAGAACCCCCCTTCAAGCGAACCCATTAAATGTTGGGTCACACATTTTGAACCCCCCTTTTCCCCTCTTCTCCTCCTCTAGCACTAAAAAACTCCATAATTTTTCCCTTCAAAGAATGGGTTGAGGATGAAAATGGATGAGACTTCATAGACCCAATTATATGATGGTAGTCCTCAGAATGAGCTATCCAACAAATATAAACTTAATATGTTTTTTTTTTTAGTTTTATTAAACATAGGTTTTTCACCGAAAATCAAGCTATTTGTTCTGCACATGTGGAAAAATAGCAGATTATAAAAAAAATTTGAAAAATATGAGTGCACTACATATTGAAGTCCTTGATCCAACAAAAAAAATTGAATTTTGATACATACAAAAAAAAATTATGTTGTATATGGGCCGCCTATGTCTGAATTGTAATTCGTTTGACTTCAAAACATGATTAAGGAGAAAATATTCAATAAAAAACTATGAAACCAATTGGAAGCACTAGATATCATAGTTACAAATCTAAATTTGAAAAAAATAGAATTTTATCCTTCATGGAAATAAAGTTATGTTGTATACGGTGTGTCACTCCTTAAAAATGGTGTTTACTGAAAAAAACTAGTTTTCAAAGGAGGTGGAAAAAGAAGTACAATCTGATTCCAAATTTTTTGAAAAAGATATATTTATAATCTATAGACAAAATGTCACAAATCACTAGTTTGCATCATCTTCAAATTCCTCATGATTTAACCGCTATAGGTGCTCGAAAGTGAAGATTTAGTTAGAAAAAAGTTATTTCATTGTCTAGTATGGCCAAAAATTGTAAACCAGTATTGTGGGATCACCCATTGATATTGATTGAATCATACTTGTTTTATATTGGAGATTATTTCTGAGTTTACCTATGTAAATAAAGGCCTAAATTACCAACTAAGAAGCTCAAACCTATAAGGTATCATCCATTTAGATTTTAGAACAAGTGGGAGAGATTTTTTTGGGTTTACCTCCCTATATAAAGATGTATCTAGTCATTAAAGTTGATGCACTCTAATTATTTGAGCTTTCAATGTTGAATTCAAATATGATGAATTGTTAATTTTTGTTGATGATTGTGGTCCTCCCAATAGCGAAGAGGACTTGAAAGGTCTTGTAGTTTTGGACAAGAAAAATAAGGAGAAAAATTTGTGGTAGATGGTTAGTGGGGTTAGTGGGATTAAAAGAACAACTATTGAGAAAAAAAAAATGGTATCCCAAAGAATATGCAAGGAATAAATTCCATCAAGTTTTAAGTCCCAAAAAACTCCTTAATGGGGAAGTGTGATTTGAAAAATGGATCACAAATGTTTAAGAAAGAGGTTAAAGTTGTCAATTTTAGTCATGGAAGTAGGAATTCATTTTTGTTTGTTATCTTTCACTAGACCAAGGTTTTTGGTCTCATGACAAAGGCATACATGGGGTGATCCAAAGCATTGCAAGCAAGCCTTGAATTAGGGGTTTAGATGGTCAAAGTGAGCATAAAATCAATGGTGAAAAACCATTGGATCAAGTACATGTGATTATTTTGTAATCACCCTGGTGGTTTCATAATTTTTACCCTATAGAAAGTGTTGAATCTAAATTCATCATAGTAAATTCTAAATTTCTCTATTATTTTTAAAACAACTCTGTACTCTAAGTAGTGAATTCATTGCAAAAAAGATAGAGCTTGAAACTTGAAGATTTTTAACATTTTAATTTATATTTTTGATGTTGGAGCTTCCTTCTAGTGATTAAGAAGGATGTGGGAAAGCATAAGAATATGGAAAATCATTGTAGATGAGTTGGATCTCATTCTAACCTTCATTCTTGTTCAAATTTTAACTATTTTAAGTGAATGAGCAAGGTTTTCATAGTGCATCGACATGTTGTAGGTGTTCAGAGCTAGTTTTACTTGAAGAAAAAGCTCATTTTTTTCCTAGATGCTCTATATACACTTGTAATTGACTAGAAGATAGTGGCACAAGGAGTAATAGTTCACTCTTATAGATTTTCCTTCATTTTTATAGTTTCTCCTATTGTAACCATGTGTCTTTCTTTTTGTGTGTTTCTTTTGCATGGTATGTGTCCATTATTATTATTTTTACTATGTTGACAATGTTAGATTATTGAAATAACTATTAATAGACAATTGTTTGAAGATTTTTGTAGGGTTAAAAAGAAGATATATATATTAGTGGTAATTACTAGAAGAATATATCCAACATTTTATGGACCACTTTGGGAATCTTTATAGAATTGTTATCCTTTTATCATCAATTCTTACCAAGCTTAACAAGAGGCAAGGTTTAAAAATGTCTCCTTGCACTTGGCTTTAAAGAGTTACTAGAATTTGGAAAGGAAGGCTTATGCCTAAATTTTTTATTTCTTGTGGTGTATGGTTTATGCATGGCTTCCATCGAGTGAAAGGCTTGCCCACATTGGCTTTACTCATCCTAAGTGTCAAGCTTGACACAAAGTGACGACTTTTAATCAACGTTTTTAGACTTTCCCTTACACATAAGACATTTGGAATCATATTTATGGCCCTTTTTTCCCTTTCCATCCACATCTTCTTTGTTGGAGGATTGCTCTTTTTGGACATGTGACCAATGACATGCTTATATAGCTAGAATTTAGGATTTATTTTGAGTAGCTATTTTATGTCAGCTATAAAAAGATAGAAGTGGTGTTATTTTCAATTTTAATATATTGATTAGTATTTCTCTCTTTCTAATAAACTTTCTAAGAAAGTGTTATAACATTTTCATTTTCTAGAATCGAAGGGCGAATGAAGAAGGGGACAACGAAGTTTTAATATTGATAGGGCCTCCTCAACCATTGAGGTAGTGTGTTGTGCACTATAAGCAATGCACCACCAAATGACAATTTACAATCCATAACTTCAACTCCTCACTAACAAAGCCATCCCATTGTAGGAGTCATTTTTCATGCTACTAGCTTTAAGGCTAGTATGCATCTTCTCAAGGAAAGAATTCTAGACATGTGTAGAGTGACACTAAGACCACTAGGTAGGGTGTTCTTATCACCTTAGCTATACAAAATCTATAGAACATTTGAGAGGTTTCAAATTATTAACCAAATAAAAAATTCTAGTATGTGATTCCTAAACACAATAAACCTCTTTTTCTTCATAATATTTTTTATTTATAATAATATTATTGCTGAACTTCTAAATTATACTCTCTTTTATTTTATTGAATTATAAATACCAACTAGGCATCTTCTTATTACAAATCATATATATAATAATTTTAACATAATAAAATGAAAATCTTAAGAACATTTTCAATAAATATGAAATTTTTTATATTAACATTTATTTGATGTTACTGTATTCTTCTATTCTTTCACCAATAAATTGATTTCAATAAAATGTTAACTTTTTATATTTAACAGTTATTTCTGGTGACTGTTTATCTTGTATAAATATTGTATTCTTTTATTTTGAGGGTGATTTTTTACATCATCGTTTCAGATGACTCTCCATGATTCATCATGGGAAAATATGAAAAAAAGGAAAAAAAGGAGGTCATAATCTTTTGTTTGGGAATAAGAGAACAACCATAATTAAAAGGTGTCTGCGATTTCTATCAGATCTTGTTTAGGTGATCGTCATCAGAAACATTGGCAGTGCAGTACAAATACTGCACCATGGGGCTTCCGTGGGCGCTTGAGAGCCCTATATATCACCATCCTTCTCCTTACCCTTGTTAATTTATGTAGCTTGGACAGGTGTCTCCATTGTCTAGAAGTGTCATTTAATTATTTAATTATTTTCTAGAAACCTCCAGAAAAGGGCTGAGTTGTCTAGATAATTATGTAATTAAATAAATTGATTCTCCTAGAGACTTCTAGAATCCAGTTAGTTAGGGTTTTAGAGTCTATTTAATCTTAGCCATTGATTGAGATTAAATCATGGCCATTGGTTTTCCAATGAGAAAAGTATAAAAGGGGATCAATGGGCAATTGGAGAACACAACAACAAGTAGACTTGCAGTGATAGCAAGTAGAGATACTTGAGAAAGACTTGCAGTGTTAGCAAGTAGTAAATTTGCAGTGAGAGCAAATAGTCTTGCAGTGTTAGCAAGGGCGCAGTGATAGCGTTGGGGATAGCAGCTGTGGAATTTCAGCAGGAGAAATTGAGGGAAGAATTTCCGGAGAAGAATATTGCCGGAGCTCTGCCAGTAAGAGGCAAGCAGTTTTTGTATTCCTGTGCAGTTGTATAATTCCCTCATACATTAGTGGTTTTTCCCCTTAGGGTTTCCACGGACAATTTGTCCAAAATATTGTGTTCATTATTGTGAATGTTTTCTTCTCTATTGAGTTTTATTGGGTAGAAGTTGCGGTTAATGTTGTGCACAATATTTCTTTGAGAATTAATTTTCAGTCAAATAATCTATGTATTAGATAGGAGTTATGTCGATGCTTTGCAATAGAATTTTCACATGGTATCGAGAGAGAGTACGTCGAGAGGCGGAATAAGCTTCAGTCTGAGGAAAAGAAGGGTTTATAAAAGCCAGTTCTACCTCTTAATTATTACTAATATCTTTTGAGATGGCCTGTGGAGTTTAAAGAGGAATCGGAGGCCAGATTTGGATGGAGCCTCAAATTTTGAAGATTAATGCAGAGCGAGGAATTTCTTTATTCTTTGGAAGAAGGGCAGGATCAAGGAATATGTGACCGGAGTGTTGTACACCCTACAGTCCAGCCACAATGTAGCATATAAGAAGGAAGATGCCAAGGCGAGGAGGATGATTCTTGATGGTGTCAAGGATCATATTGTTCCACATGTCACAGAGTTAGATACAGCGAAGAAGATGTGGGATGCCATTCTGAATCTGTACCAGAATGCTACCACTAATCGGAAGTTGATTCTCAAAGAAAAGTTGAGGACTACTCGGATGAACAAGGGAGAGGACGTGACAAGTTACCTCACCAAACTCAGACTTGTCAAGGATGAGTTGGCTGCTGTTGGAGATAATCTAGGTGATGACGAGCTAGTGCGGATAGCCCTAAATGGGTTTACTAAGCAGTGGGATGTCTTTGTTCAAGTTATTAATGGACGAGACACATAGGTTGCAGGATAGACTTTGGAATTGACTTCACTTTCGAGGAGGGGCTTGGAGCTAAGTCTTGTCCCGGTGGTACCAGCCGGCAAAAGAGTGTCGAGAGAAAGTGAAGCAGAACAGGAGAACGTTGCCCTTGCAGGAAAAGGGAAAGCAAAGAAGGGGTCTAGTAAAGGATCAAATCCACAAGGTGAGAAGAAGAAGGACTTATCTAAAGTCAAGTGCTATGGCTGTCACGAGTTTGGCCACTATGTCAGCGATTGCCCGCAAAGGAAGAAAGGAAAGAAGCAGACAGCAGCTTCAGCAAGTGCAGATGAGCTCTCTAGTAGAATGGAGGATGAGTTCGCTCTCATAGCTTGCATGGCTAGCTCAACCTCACAGGGTGTTTGGTATATAGATAGTGGGGCGTCATTTCATATGACAGGAGTTAGAGAGTACTTCTCCAGCTATAAGGAGGAGGACATCAGAATGCAGATTTCTATGGGGAACATGTCCAAGCTCAATCCAGTTGGGAAAGGGACTGTTCTATTTCAAAGGGAGAATGGTAAGCGGATTCCCATTCATGATGTATTGCATGTGCCAGGCTTAGGTATGAATTTGATTTCCATATCTGTCCTTCAGGATAAAGGTTATAATGTACTCTTTAGAGGGGCAAGTGTGTTAATTAAGCACAAGGATTGGAAATCACCCATAGCTATTGGAGTTAGGAGCGGCCGGCTTTTCACAGTTCTTGGTTGTCCCTCATAAGAGGCTGATGGTGATGTAGTAGTGCTAGAGATCAAGGAGGCTATGGCATAGGAGGATGGGCCATATACATCATGGAGCACTTAAATTGCTTACGTGAGGCAGTGGCAGTGTTCGAGGAGGAGAATTTGAGCATAGAGCATGATGATGTATGTAAAGGATGTGTGTTGGGAAAGTTTGTGAAAGCAACTTTTCCAAGGAGTGACACTAGATCCAAGGGTGTTCTTGATCTAGTACATTCAGACATATGTGGACCAATGTCGACGAAGTCTCTCAGAGGATATGAGTACTTTGTTACTTTTATTGATGATTTCTCCAGGAAGACCTGGATATACTTCTTGAAGACCAAGGATGAGGTTTTTAGTCGCTTCCAAGAGTTCAAAGCTCTTGTGGAGAATTCGACAGGGAGGAGGATAAAGGTTCTTCGGTCAGACAATGGAGGCGAGTACACAGGGAAAGAGTTCTAGGAGTTCTGTACCAGGGAAGGAATCAAGAGAGAGTGGACTGTTCCTTACAACCCACAACAGAATGGGGTTGCTGAGAGGAAGAATCGGTCTATATCAGAGGCAGCAAGGGCTATGCTGTATGACCAGGATATGCCACATTACTTATGGGCAGAGGCATGCAGTACAGCAGTGTACATACAAAACAAGGTTCCACATAAGGTATTAGGCAAGATGACACCAGAGGAGGCGTTCTCAGGGAAGAAGCCAGATGTCAGCCACTTCAGGATATTTGGGAGTTTGGCGTATTGTCACATTCCAGGTGCGACACGTTCCAAGTTAGATCAGACTGCAGAGAGAGGGTACTTTGTGGGGTACAGTGAAACCTCAAAGGCATATCGGATATTTATTCCAGGGACCAAGAGGACTATAGTTAGGCGTGATGTCAAGTTCATGGAGGACAAGGCATTTAGGAGGTCCAGAGATTTGCCAGCAGATGATCAGAGTGAGCAGTTAGTGGAAGCTCCAAGGATCGTTCAACCAGATCAAGGACAGCGAAGCGCGAGTACAGTTACTAGTACATGCACAAGCTCAGGTGCTGAGAATTCGCAGAGTATGGAGCAGCAGATGCAGCAGATCCAAGAGATGCATCAGGGTGATATGGAGGTTGATACTTCATCCTCTACAGTTGGTAGCAAGAACCAACAGTCACAAAGGGATACTTAGGAGTTTGTGGGAGCTCCTAGGATGAGTAGTAGACAGCGGAGACAACCAGCCAGGTATGATGACTATATGGTATTAGTTAGTCAGTTGGTAGATAGTGAACCTTCTATCTATCAGGAGGCTGCACAGCAACAAGTGTGGCAAGATGCAATGGTTGAGGAGTATACCTCAATAGTGCAGAACGATGTGTGGGAGGTTGTGCCTAGACCAACAGATAGGGCAGTGGTTGGATCACGCTGGATCTATAAGATTAGAAGCATGAATGCGGATGGTATATCGAAATGCAAAGCATAATGTTGCGGTATTTAGATAGTCTGATCAGTATGGA
>VDFB02118504.1:0-25809 GCA_007258455.2 Sequoia sempervirens
TATGAATTATATTGTTTCCGGATTCACTGTGTATAATTGTTTTGCATCAACGTTTCGGATCACACTCTGTGATCCATCATCAGGACGATAGAGAGCAGCTGAAGGAGAAAAGTGAATCCAGAAACTATATACATTGATCTTAATAATAGGTTAAGCAAAATAACATGAAGCCTGTCATTGGCTACTTTAAAAGCATCTTTTTGATTTTGTGAAGCAGTTATTGCAAGTTCTGTTTGCTCTTTTGGTTAATATATTTGTTGGAATCCAGATTGACCGTGTTTTGTACTCATCGGTTGTGTATCCTCACAACTATGGTTTTATCCCTCGCACTATATGTGAAGATAGTGATCCCATGGATGTGCTAGTCTTGATGCAGGTAGATTAATCTAGGCATGATGTTTGTTGGCAGTATTTTTGAATAGTAGTTTGCTTAACTGTTGCATTGTATCTGATTGCAAATCTTCATGTGTAGGAACCAGTGCTACCAGGTTGTTTTCTTAGAGCCAGGGCTATTGGGCTGATGCCTATGATTGATCAGGTATTATTTTGTTATCAGCTGTACATAAATGGTACTGCATAGATTGCATTAAAGAGGAAGATATGCTTGGCCCTCTTTCAGGAACTCTAGATCTATTAATAAAGTATTTTCGCTTTATGCATTATTTGATCTATTGTTTTGATGCTCCATCTGATCTATTAGTCTCCATTCTGTTGGTGAGGTTCCTCAAAGATTAAGTTGGTTTTGACATCAGTTCTGTATATGTAATTGACAATTTAGGGATAGACATGCCATTTCTTTCTTACTTTTTGAAACATTCTACTAAACTTATCTTGAACCTTGGAAACATTTTCTTTCCATAAGAGCTGTACATGTACTAGAAATACTTTATTGTGAACACATTTATCCATTTTTCCTGCAGGTCATAGCTAATTTGATTTAAGGGAGTTAAAAATGTTCTGTACATTGGTTCAACATTTTCCCAGAGCAAAGTATATTATAACAAAAAGAAATAGACAGAGTCACATGTGTTCCACTCTAAGTTACTGGTACGCCCATATATGGCCTTGGGTATGAGAAACGGTACGGAAACGAAGAAAACACATCCAGGATACATTTTTTTGACTGTGGAAACGACCAGGAAACGATTCTTATTTCTGAAGATATTTAATCCTTAGTTTTGTGCTCATTCCTGCTTCAAAAGATCTTTATTACTTGCTGAAATACCATCACATGATTGACAGAAAGATTCAATTGTGAAAATGGAAATCAGTTTCTTGTGCAACTTGTTAAACTTTCTGGGAACGACTGGTTATGATGTTCCTTTCAAGTCAAGGAAAGTTTATGTTTTCTTAAACACTTTGATAGCAAATTGTAATTCTTAGCAGATGAATCTGTATCCTATGAAACTTAAGAATATGTATACATTCTTGACAAACCTAAACATTACTCAAGGAAGAAAAATATCTAGATATTTGTTAGATTTTCTCACAACACATGGTCAGGTTGTAACAAAGCGTATGGGTGTTTTAGCTATCAAGCCACAAAATATATTTAAGTTTGACCATCCATCACCAATCATAGACCAGGATAAGATCATACCTACCGCATAAACATATGCTCTTCGTAACAAAAGGAAGTGTCCCCTAACCCAAGGGAAGATTTTTTGAGGAAGGATGTGAATGTGAAACTTTTGGAAGGCACATCACTAATCCCCAATATGTACTTAAAAAAGAGAGACTTTAGGGGACAGCGTCCGCTATCCTCCGAGATGCAACTCCTAAAACAGGACTCTCAAGAGACTTCTGGCATCCCCATTTCAGCAAAGATTCTTCTCCAGTATTAAGGTTACATCTGCCTTCCATATTTTTTTCATAGTATGCTTCAAAATATTAGTTTCTCTATGAAACACCTCTCAACTGGTGCTTCCATGCAAACCTTCTGAACAATTCCACATTAGTATAGTGTTGTCTATGGCTACACAACCAGTGGCACAAATTTCAGGCAGTACAACAATGTATTGGCTAAGAAATATGCCTTTAGAGATTAATGGGGCCTCTTTCCCTATCTAACTTCTCATCAAAGATTTTGAACACCAAACTGAATGTATTGGCTAAGAAATATGCCTTTAGAGATTTTGATCTTTTTTTGTACAATTACTTCAGTTATAACCTACTACTCAAGTAACCCATTCATAGATTAATTGTTATAAGTTTATAACTACTCATTATGTTTGAACTTTAATTTATAATTTTATTTCATGACATTTGAGTATCACTAATATTTTAATATTTGACTATGAAAGTGGTGGTGTATTTTTGCTATGTTATGTTACTATTAATATGGTGGTGTATTTTGAACTTAATTACTACTGCAAACTTGTATATATTTCTGATTTTTATATGGTGGTGTATTAACGTACCCAAAACGTACCCAAACCTCCAAAATCTTTTTGACCGAATCCGCGTACTGGAATCTCGTACCCGTACCTGAACCCAAAAACGAACCGGTAACTTAGTTTCCACTCTTGCAGATTTACAATTTTCAGAAGGTACGACTCTGTGAAGACCATGGTATAGTTAGATAGCCCAAAGGAGAAATCTAACCATGGTAGCCACTTGGTCCAAGAAATAGAAGAATTAATGACAACAAAGTTTAAGTTTAAGAGAGCTGTTACCAACCGGACAATAGTGCCATTTCACAGATGCTAGATTAATTTAGTGATCCTCGAAGGCATTTACTCTCATGTACAGAGATTGCTGAAAAAGCACATAACAGAAAATGGAAAACTAGCTTTGCCCATGAATGTCCAGCCCAGGGGGATATATCTCATCATATTGAAGGTCGAGGGTGATAAGGCGCTGTTCTCCAGTTTAAATGGGTAGCCATGGATCCACAGTCTAAAACTCTCCTCCAATTATTTATTGATGTTAAGCCTAAGGTAGAGGCTGAAATAGTTTCCTTACTGTGTGTTCCTCTACTGCTAGTGTCATATAGACAGCAAAATTTTTGCTTCATTGATGTCAGAACATCTTTAAAGTATGCAAAATCTGGCCCAGCTTTAAGAGGGACAGTGTTAGTGTTGGCAGCGGGTTCGGTATTTTTTTTGACTGCCTTGGGTTGGTATTTCCAGAACCACAAGCTTTAACCTTTCAATGTCCTGTCTGGTGTGCTTGATTTCCTGAGCATGGGTGCATGGCTTATGTTTCTTACTAGGAGAAGCCAGGGGGACATGTCACAGGCATTTCTAGGCTTGAAAAGGCTGGAAGTAAATGCAGTCAAATATCATGGAACATTTTCAGCTAAGGGTTTGCTACTATTTTCAATAGAAGATTGAAAATTCAGCCAGTTTTCTCTGAGAGCACTTGTTATCTTGGCCTAATTGAATTTAGTAATGACAACCTAATTATTGTAAATGGGCCTCCTAATTCAAGTATCAGCTGGGGCATTCGGATATGAATGGGAATGAATGGAGTAGATATGGTCATCTCGTTGGGAAGGTCACTGGTTAGGCTCAGCTTGAGTTTTTTTCATAATTACTTTACCGATGGAAGAGGAGGCATTTTGCTGGTTGGCTAACCGTAAGACATGTTAGCAAGGGTGTTGGGAGTAAGGGGGAAGCTAGGGCAAGTGTGATGAGAGTTGGAATAGTTAGGATGTGAGCAAGGCCTTTCCCTTTGGAGTTGGCAGGTGAAACAATCAGCTTATCTTTGCCCATGGAGGTTAAGGCTATAGATGGAAGTCAAGGAAGAATAAATGACAGAGAGAAGAAGATGAGATTGCTACAGAATAAAAAACAATGCCTTTGTGAATTACTTTTAGGGAGCATCATATGAATCCTGTGTATTGCAGAGGATTGAAGGAGTGGAACTTGAAATCGTTAAAGAACAAGAATTCTGCCACCTGCATTGTAAGAAGCAGAGAAGAGAGATGCCAAGAGTGTTGCAGATTAAAGCCCGGAGCAGAGTTAGGTTGAGGAATGTAATGGGCATGAAATTGTTAAGGAGGAAAAAAGGCGTGTGAGGAGGGTAGAGCATTGAATGCCTGAGGCTTGACAGATGATGTATGATGCCACATTTGCACTACCAGCCAGTAAAATGTTGACAGTCTGGAGTGCAATGCGGAGTCATTAAAGCAGCCACTTTCAACATGATATAGAAAGAATGTAGGGTGCCAAAAACAAAGTGTTTCCAAATGATAGGGTTGTCAATGTGGAGTAGTGGTGGGGCAGGGGGCCAGGGGGGAATGAAGTGGAAATAAGAAAAATAATGCAAGGCTTGTAGTTTTTATGCTGACTAACAACAATCTTTAGCAATTGCCAATTTGCTTTGCCAAGTTGTTTGGCTTCACATCATTTATTATGGAGATGTGGTTTGCTTTGAGCCCAATGTGGGGATGATAAGCTTCTTTTGCAATCTAATCATCTGCATTTGAAGGTAAGAGGCATGTCTGGCTTAGGTGTCAGAAGCACAGTCAGCCTCTTTTTTGGTGTGTTGGTAGACACAGTGCTGAAAGTTTCTGGCTAATCATGAAATGTCGGAGACACTTTGGGTCAATTTCCAATCCATCATGAGTGCACTAAACAGGATCTAGGAGTTTGATTTGTTGGATAGTCAAAGAGCATTTAAATTTGAACAGAAAAATACACAAAATAATGATTATATTATTGAGTTCATATGAGAATGTATTCCAATATGGCTTTAATAAAGCCTTTCAAATATAACTTCCTAAACTACCATGCAACTAATTATTTACTAACAATAATAAACTACAAGTCACTAAGGTGACTTTATTAACATAAACCTTAAAATTCCAGCATGATTCAGTGTCATGTTTATTGGTTTTGCGCTGTTTGGCCAAAATTAGACCTTTCCTATTGCCAAAGCCAGCCAAAGCCAGTACTGTATCGTGTGGTTGAGTCTAAATTCTGGCAAAAGCTGAAATTGGGTAGGCCCCAGTGGTTCCTGGAAAGGCCACCAGCTCTGGCATTGCCCAGGTTTCTTCTTGAAGCACTAGCAATGTTAGTTTTAACCCAAGCTGTGTCAGGAGGCTTCCCCTTAATTTTATACAGTTTCTTTGTAGCAGCCCCTTGACTGGAGGATTTTCTGAGGATAACTTTTGTGCATTGTAATTTCATTATTAGAAGGTAAGGTCTGAAAGTAACTGTTAAAGTTTAAATTGCCGCTTGTACATCAACAATTGTAAAATAATAAATATTTATATCTTGTGAATTCTAGATATATTCTCATAAACAAAAAAATGAAAGTTAAATTAATATTTGATATTAGAGCTCTTAAAAAGCTTGTCTCAAGTGCAAGAATTCAGGTTTGCTCCAATGGTCTAAATTGATGTACTAATGCTTCTAAATTAGGTAAACTATACATTTACTATGAGTTGATTTTAATTTAGATTTTATTTTTCAGCCTTGTTTAGTTTCTGTCATTGAGTATTGGATTTCGCTTTTCCTTCATGATCAGCCTGCTCAAAATTAACTCAGATTATGCATTATTGTACTAGGATCTCTTCTCAAATCCTTTATTTGTATCCCAATCGCAGGGCGAAAAGGATGACAAGATTATTGCAGTATGTGCTGATGATCCTGAGTTTCGTCATTATCGAGATATCAAGGAGCTTCCTCCCCATCGACTTGCTGAAATTCGCCGTTTCTTTGAAGACTGTATCTTTTATTTTCAATGATATTTTAATTTTTCCATCAAAGCTTTTAGTTTTTGTGATTACCATTGTAATACAAGACCCCCAATTTTTTTTACTGTTTTCAATGCTTGCTGTTTGTGTTTGTTTGAGAGTGTTTATGCATAGAGTTTCATGTGCCATTCATGTGTTTTGACATTGCATGAAGTATATATAGCAAAGAGCATAAAATAGAAAGAGAATACACTAGCTAAGATGTTTTCAAGCTTTCAGTAAATTGATTTCAACAACAGAAATATTACAGTCCTTCAAGATACAAATATCATACTCAGTAATAAGCATTCAGACCTGGATTAAGAGAACCAAACAGCAGATATTGATCTTCAACTTTGTCTTGAACAACCACAACGTTTTAGGACCTTCAAGCCCTGATTGATATGCCAATAAACTCCACTCAACAGCTCCAACAAATGCAAACCCACTCCACACAAAGTCCGACCAGAAACTAGAGGAAATCACCTAGAGAGGGGCACTGGCTGCAGTAGGTCGACCAGACCTATAAAATCCAAATCAGCTTCAAAAAATGTAAGTAAATGCTTGTTGATGGCGCCTTGAGGAGAGCTTTCATTAGACCCAATACCCATTTTGAAACCCTAAACCATTTTGGAGAAATGAGCAGATAACCAGGTTCAGGTCCAAATATTGAAGTGCCTAGAAGATGAATAAAACACACCAAAAACTCCTAGAAATCCACGCCAAAAAAAGAGGAAACACTTGCAATCCAAAACCAATTGAACTCGTCAAAAAAACTGAAAGATCTTCATTCTTATTGATTGAAACTGAAACTTGAAGCTCCAAATGTGATTTTTGGATGAAACCACTCTTCCACCGGCCAAGTTAGGTCTTGCACTACTGAAACCAGTTCAAGATGTCAAGGGTTTTCATCCTCAACACTCTCTTTCAGACCTCCTGGCGAAAAACCAACAGCGTCTCCTCATGCAACCAAATTCATCCATAACAAATGAGGCCTTCAAATGAACTCTTAAAAGCTTCAACAACAAATTAGGGCGACCAAACATGAAGCAACACTAAAACCTCCCTAAAACCCACGCCCTTTAGCTTTGCCTTTGATTTTATTTAAATTTTTGAATGTAACAATAGTCTAGGCACCATCTCATATCAAACATTCTAAAACGTTTCTGCTGCTTTAAAAACAACTTCAAGTTATTACCTTGGGCGCCATGGTACCTTTTTATGTCCCTTTTTCCCTCAACTATAAGTTATAAAGTAACTTTATATTAATTCAATTTTTGAAGGGAAAATCAAATATTAAAATATTTCAACCTTAGCAGATTGATGCCTCAACGGAGAATATGCTATTGAGAGAAACCTGACCAGGTCCAACTTACCCAAAATAGACTTACTATATTTAGAAAGTACTAAAAATAGTAAGTAGTACCAAAGACTCAAGCCAAAAAGATACTGATATGCTTCAAGGGTTCACTGAAGACTGAAGCTCAGTATTGGACCCTTGCTAAAAATAGAAAGTACTTTGAAATACTGAAAACCCAACACCAAGAACCGGAACTGAGTTCCCTTACCATTACCTTTTAGCCTACAGGAACTCTGAAATAGGCTAAAGGTTGTGTGCACTGCTCAGAGGCTAGGAGGGGACATTACAACCATGTACATATTTATGTTTGACCATGGTAGCATAACATACAAGTTGTGTAGATATGGATATGCCCTAACTGATAAGGGTACTGTATCCCAAATGGATATGCCAAAATTTAGGAAGCCTGGGATATGACAAATGGATATTGCGTATATTAAATATCCCACTCACATGCACATGCAAATGCAAACACACACACACACAAACAAACAAACAACAAAACATAGAACAATAAAAAGTCCAATTCATTATTTTTATAAGATAACCGAATAAAGCAAACTTCTGCTTTTAGACATGCATTGGCATATGGTAAGGAAGATCTAGCAGCCACATGCATTAACAACTGAAAATATAGAAATTTACATAGTGTAAGAATATTGTGTTTCACGGTGTTTCGGTGACAAGGACAATGGGACAGCAATAATATATATATAAATATATATATATATATATATAGAGAGAGAGAGAGAGAGAGAGAGAGAGATTCAAATTTCTCCACATTCAAGATCAAACACAGCATTATAACTGTTAATGACAGCATTATAACAACAATTAATCATGACAGGAATTTTAAAATAGTATGAGGTAAGTCTGTTCCTCTTGATCTAGTGGATGAAGCCATAGGTGGACCAATTCCTCTTTGTAGTAGAGGAACTAGCAATTTGTGAGAGTAGGTGAATTGTAAGTTGCTTCAACTCTGGCGTGTCCTTTCCATGAAATTTCCACCATCCAACAAGTTTTTTCTGGGCAATAGTGGGCCTATTTGTCTTAAGCTCTAGTTCGCTGAATGTAGGAGCCTGAAAATTGGAAAATTGAAGCCATTTCTCTTGAAGTATGGTTGCCTCATCTTACAAAGGGCCTTTAGAGACCCCTCTATTACTTCATCATCCTTAGAAGGAAAAACTCGGCCAGATCTAGGTGTGTACCGCTTGGGATTAAGAGCATATGCAGCCATATGAAGAGGGGTGTTCATTGTGTTCCACCTCTTTGTGAGAATAGGCTTAATATGCTTTTCATAGAATTATAATGTATGATCCTTGTCACAAATTGCTTGTGTCTCATTTGATCAAGCTGCTATCAAAAGTCTTATAAATCTCTTCAAGGCTAGGAGAGTCAATATCAACATGCCTAATTACCCCCGAAATAGGTGATATGATATAGCAAATATATGTGCAATCAACATTTAAAAAATTATAAGACATTAACAATATTAAATTGTTAAACTTTAAATTGAAAATAAAATATTAAGAACAAAGTAAAAGTAGAATACTAGAAAG
The DNA here is from genome assembly GCA_007258455.2 of Sequoia sempervirens. NCBI lineage: Eukaryota > Viridiplantae > Streptophyta > Pinopsida > Cupressales > Cupressaceae > Sequoia > Sequoia sempervirens. The sequence goes on from VDFB02118504.1 coordinate 8,603, forward strand.
AAAGCAGAAAAATATTTAATAATTTTCTTACCTGATATTGGACCACCAAGTATTATCAAGCGCCCTTTCTCTCACCTTCCTCCCTTCTTTTGTATTTTGATTGAGTCCACTTTTTCCACTCTCCACCAATTACCATGGATTGTAGAGTATCTTGCACCTCCAACATCCTTTCTAGTAAAATAAAATAGCTAGCATATCTAGTCTCAACTGGTTTGAGGAATTCTTTCTTTGAATAAGATCAAAATAATGCAAGTGAAGTGTGCTAGTTGCATACAAACATTTGCATGTCTTTGGCTTTGGCCATTGTTGTTTTCACCCAATCTATTTTGCCAATGTCTTTCAAAGCATGTACACAACATGGAGTCCAAAAAATATTTTTGCAAGCACTCTCAACCATCAAACTAACTAACTTAGAAACATAAGATGAATCTCTCACAACTTGCACAACATTAGAAGACCCAAGCTCTTGATGGCCTCTTGCAAAATGCCAAATTGGTAATCAACATCCTTACACTTCTTGGGGCAATCAATAGCTCTAAGAAAGTATAACATGTAACAATAATATTAATGAGTAGCTGATGTCAACTATCAGGCCACCCATCCACAACAATGGAACAATCACTCCTAGTTCATGTTTGTTTCATCTTCTCCATTGATATGTTCACATTTGAATATTGTTTGTTAAGGAGGGAGGTATGCAATTTGTGTTTTTTAGGGGGAACATAAGAGCGACCAGTTGCATTGCATCTTTCAACATACCTTTGAAATAAGGAGACCTTGCCAAATGAACTTGGCAACTGAATTGTCGACTCACTCACATTTTCGCAAGTTCAGTAACCCTACCACTATATTTTTCTCACTTGTAGTAGAAGTGGCCTTCCTCTTATATCTATTGTAACCCACTCCACCTTATATATAGGAATGTTCATCAATAAATTGCAATGGTTTAGATGAATGTTTCTTAGCAGTGCTAGTATCTTTTTCCTCACTCTCTCCAACCAAATTCGCCATTTCAACCCGTTGTTCCAACGTTATATCTTTATAAACTCTAACTCCATACCTAGTCTCCCCCAAGAAGTGGTGTCCAACCTTAATATAGCTCCCATCATAATCCTATGATAATCGGTTTTGTAAATATGACACAATCAATGTTTGCTACCCCCTAAATTTTTAAGCTTTAGTGCTTAAATTGATGGCAAATTGCAGTAAAGGTTTTTTTGGGTTGAAAGGGCCTTTTGCATATTTTTTAAGAGAAGATGAAGGGCATGTAAAACGGTCTGGTGGAGTTCCAATAGAGCATGTGTTTGGAATTTCAAAAGAACGAGAACCTCCAACACTACCTTCAACATCCATTTTGTTTATTTCTTCACTACTTATCTCATTCACATTGTCATCACTGTTGCTAGTGCTCATTTTTTAGATCAAAGATATTTTGGAGGTAAAAAAAAATTGTATGACACGGTGACAACAAACTAAAACAAAAGTAAAATTGTATTTTGATTCTTGGTTCTGGTTGAAGATTATATTTTGTATTTGCTACAATTGAAGATTTAAATGTATCACTGTTCAGCATTTGTATGTAGGAGACAAAATAATAAAATATCCTTCGAATATGAATGATCGTCACTTCAGTTCTCTTTTGTCAAACATGTTCTGTGGAACTGACACTAGACAGCCCTAGCTAGAGCTCCATGATGCCTCAAACACGTACCATTAAGGTTTGCCTGCTCCACTTTAATAAGTGTCACAGTTAACTGTATCACTGTATATAAGCATGTCGCTATGCATATATTTATGTAATATACTATTTTGATATCATAGAGACATATGTATGCACATATACATATAATATATATAGCAGCAAAAATCATCTGGGGGAAAAATTGGCGAAGCAAAAGTATAAGATTTTTTGAAAAACTGAGAAAGAATTGGATTTAAAAAAAACGTAAACAATTGTAGAAAAAGAGACAAAAACTACTTTAAAAAAAAATTAAAGGGCATTTCATAGCATAGAGATATAGAGATCAAATAAAATAGAGAGTTTAACCCATGAATTGTAGAAAACGGGATTTTGTTGTTTATGTTCATATTGCTGATTACATTGCATTGCACAAAGCATACTTCATAGTGCATAATTAATAACTAGATGGTTAGAGTTGACAAAATTTCAATTACAATATAGTTTGTACAAAGTCAACCTATAAACTGAGTACAAAGTTCCAAAAAATCAAACGTAACCAATGACTCTTGCTACTACAAACAGAGCTATGCTAGAGGTTTGCACTTCTAATGATGAAACTCCTGTTTCTGAGCCTCTTCTAAGTCGTTCAACCTCATGACTATCCAAGTTGGCCTCTAGGATCTCAAAATCCTCAGGCAAAAGAAAGTCATTAAAAAGACAGTTTTCCTTTGCTTAGCAAACATCATAAATTACAAAACGGGAATCAATTGATTCATATTTGTGATTTAACTGTACTTACAATTTCTAGAAAAGTGTCAAAGAGAACTATATGAAGAGGGTGAAAGGGGAATTATATGACAAAGGAAGCGATTGCAAAGTTCAACTTAATAGGTTTTGAATCAAATAACTAATAGAAAATTCTTTTGAAATAGAATCTTACATCTCAAAAGATCATAAATGACATTGAAATGTTGTCATTGATAACTATTTTAACAGATTTGTAAAACTGTAAAGGGAGTGTTAAATATTTTTCCATTAGATAATAAAGAGCTGCTAGTACAAAAGAAGAAAGCTACTATTTGAGCCGCAATTTTAGCTATTATCATTCAAGTAAATTTTCCTTGATTTTGTGTTTAAGTGGATGATGGAATTAAAAACATTGATGGACTTTGAGTTGAAAATTTGAGAGATTATAGGTACAAGATTCAATGGAAAATCAAAGCATGAGGAACATTCCCTTTCAATGGGACGGTTGCTGCTGAAATCTATCTAGATCGTTAAAGATAAAATATATGAGGCCTGCTTCAGAAGGGAGTAAGATAAGCCCACAAGAGTAGGGCATGACTTCTCTCAAGGCATGTATTAGTTTGCATGATACCTATTTAACATGCATGGAATGCTACACTATATATGTCTAAAATATTCATGTACTGCTATTAAACTACTTGCAGGCCTTTTGAACCTCCATGTGTATGATGATCCCAAATGGAATGTAGTTCCCTAACAAGTGCAGGGCATGCATTTAAGCAGTGAGTTCCACCAATTAACAAAGTATTAAGCCTGCAAAATATATAGGAAATTTAAATATAACCCAAATAATCCTTCATTGTGATATAAAATATTGCTACGGTTCATTTTTTTCAACACTACAAGCTGATTTTTTTCTTTCTAATAGGAACCATTTTGCTTCCAGTTCCACAATCTCTAGATATTGTTATGTATATACTTTTGCTTCCCACTTGATTATACAATTGTCACTACCCTACCTGCTTGTCATTAAAACTTGATAAATAGTGTCAAATTGAAGCTCCAAATTATCACGCTTTGTTAGCATCTTAAAAGGAAATTTGTCCCAACCTAATCTTGATAATCTAAACAGCCACCTTGCTATTATTTTGAATAGTCAAGATCACAAGAATTCAAGAAAACAAACCTCTTTAGGTTGATATCAAGCCAATAGAATTTCATTTCAGTTTAGTTTGGCTTTCTATATTTACTTTTGGCAAGTACTCATATAAGGTTCAGATATGTGAAAAATCAAATAGAAGCCTTAGTATTTATGATATTGTCTACTATTTCCTTGTAAATTGTGTCTTTGCCATTTGGAGTTATATACATAGAAAGTATCACTACAAGCCTAAGGCTAATGACAGTAGTGTGGAATATAGAGAAAAAAACAGCGCATCTCTTAACCATTCCATGATAATGTCCTTAACATCAAACATAGAAGCATACCAAAGAACATGTCTCTATTTTAATGTTCTTATTGTCTATTAGAAATATATGTTCATTCAAGGTCACCTACTCGCAATTGCCTCAGCAACCTGATGAAATCTAGTGAATCTTTGATGGTGAACCGCGTCTCGGTTGCCAATGCTCAGTTCTGTGCTAAAAATCAACAAAAAAATTCAATTAAATGGCGATTTTGCGTGGTTAGGGTTTCGCGATGAGTTGGTTGGGTGATTTTTTCGCAATTTAGACACTTAAAAATTGTTGAACATTGTTGAAAATCGCGGCTGATTAAATCGTGATTTTTTGAGGATTTATGCTTCTATATTATATACTATTATTATTATTAATCAGTATTATATATTTGTCAGAGTGAAGCAGACAAATCTTATTAATAGTAGGTGTTTGAAGCATGAAAGGGCATGGAGCTAGGGCAATATTGATATACAATAACAATTTTAAATTTATAAATTAAAATACCTGATCAAATTGACTGAAAATAGTAATACTGGTTACAATATCTGATATCACTGAATGACTGAATGACTGATAGAAGTGGCAATCAGGTACATGCATGAACCTGGAGGCTTGAACCAGTTGATAATAAATGCATGAATCCAACTCTACTCTGTTAAAACCCTCGAACCCTCTCCAACAGTAGCAGCAGCAGCGCGGCAAAATGTTTGAAAATTGACAGTGTTATTCTGAATTGATTTGGGTTGAATAAGGGGTGTGAGGGTTTGTGGGACCCTCACACCCCTTTTAAAACCAATTATATTTGGCCAGGTCTCATATTTTTTTAGAAAACATTGTGAAATGTCATTTTGACGTTGGGACGCTTGCCTATCCCCAAGACAGTCGAGGGATGTACCTCAGCCACCTTGGGGATGGCCAAATGTGCCCTAGCTTTTTCCACCCTTTTTGGTTTGTAAATTTGATGGGGATGGCCAGGGGACGTCCATTGCCGTCCCACCATCCCTGAAATGCCAATGGGGATGGGGATGCAGGTCTCAGGGTCAGTGATGTGTCAATGTGGAACATAGGAAGAATCAGCTACAAAAACCCTCTTGAAATCTCAAAAAATGCCTTCCAACACAAAGTAGTCAAAATAACAAAAAATAAGCTCAAGGGTGAGGGGTATCTGACGAGAGGAATTTTGCCTATATGATTTTTTTTTTTATCTTGTCTTTTATGGATTCTTTGTTTTATCATCAGAATATGGCTGGACTTTTGTCTTGAATGTATCTGATACATTTTGCATTTAAACTGATTGTATCTGCACACAGATATGGCCCAGATACATATTTGTGCTAAATCTAGGAAGTATTGAATTCTAAATACCTGGAATAGGAGGAAAAGTATCAAGTACCTCATGATATGATTGAATAACTTTATTTTATTAAAGCACTGTGTGTTTGTTTTCCTGTAATACTTGATCAACTGAATCCCTTTGCGTCCAGGAAGAATTGGAAAACTGCTCTGATAAGTGAGCCAGAAATCAATTTCGGTTGCCATTGCTTGACAGTAATGAAATTGATGCTTTCAGAAATATTCAATTGTTAAAAATACCTTCCTCATTATTGTGGTATCAAAGAGTTTCCTCTTCATTAAAATCTTTCGTTTTTTTCCAGTATTGGATACTGTATTCTTTGGTGATTATCTTGCAGAATATATTTGGTACACTATATAACTATACTTTTTCCAATCAGTTTTCATGCTTCTGTTGCCTTAACTACTTAGATTAACCTTGTTCATTCCCTTATTTAGCCTCGGAGGGTCAATTGAGTTCTTGCCAGACATCTAGACTATTTTGAATATGATATATACAATTTGGCTCTTGCTAAGAGCTACAGATCTAGCTATCCAACATTCAATTTGCTCATTTTAGCATTATGTCAATTTGAAAATGTTTTTGACAGTTGTAGGTAGTCAGCAGACCTGCAGCCCTTCTTTCCTGGAGAATTGTCTGTCTAGCTGGTTTGTTTGCTGGGAGTTGGAGCAATGAATCGGGTGTTTTCTTGAGGGAGTGTTTCTTGCACACATACATTGCTTTGACCAGAAAATTATGGAAACCATCACCCAATAAGCGAACAGGTAAAGAACAGAAGCAGGCAGACCTCAATTCTGGCTGCATCAATGTTTTTTGATGATCTAAGCTTAACAATAAAGCAGTGCATAGACATTTCACTCTTCTTTCATTAATCAATTTGTTGTAGTCTTTATTTGATACAACAAGAATGCCATCCAGGTCTCACATTTGTTACTGGACCGAAACCACCTAGCTAGCTTTTGTTAATGCTAATGGTCACACCATGGGCATGCATGATCAGTCTTATAGATGTTATTATGCCTGGAAGTAAATTTAATCATTTCTCCAACATTATGGTAATTTTGGCTGCTACAACTATTGCTTAACTGCAGACTATGGAGACAGAGAGATGATGATACCTTGTTTATGATTTTGTCTATTCCTTTTGATAGTTTTAGGTTTAGGCAACTTAATATGGCATCTTCTGGTGGGAACATTATCTCATTACTGATGCAGCATCCGTTTAAATAGGATGGGTTAAACATATCCCATGTGTTCATCTGGAGCACAGTGAATCTTCAGTAAATCATCTCGTTTTTGCCTGAGAATATTTTGGAGTCCTGTGCTTTTGTCCACGGTGAAGAGAGTAAAGGAAAGGATTTGAAGTTAGCTGGGTACCTAATGGGTCTTCATTGAGATGATCTGTTTATTCTATAGGAGGGATGAATATGATCTTGATTGATGGCTTGAACCCCTTTCCTTATTAATCCACCATATAACTAAATCTCAACTTTTTATATGGCTTTCATTTGCAAGTTATTAATCATTTATAAGCAGATTTTTGGATAATTTGTAATCATTTGTTGCATGGCGAGCAACAGTTGTTTTCTCCAAGTCTAACATATTGAAGTTGTAAACTGATCTCATGCATTATTAGCTAAGTTACGGTTGGGTTGAGGGGCGGGTTCCCCGATGCCCGTGGTGAGCAAAATTTTTAGGGGTTTGGTGCGTATGGAGTGCGTGTATATATATATATATATATAATTTAATATATTATAAATATATATATATGTATTATATATACAAAAAAATAAGAGAAACATAGAGAATTGTAAAACTAAATCATTTCATAGTATGATACTTGATCATTGACCAATGCCAAATGCCAAAGATAAATATTAAATGCCAATTGATAGTTGAAAAATATTCAAATAAAATTACTGAATTACAAAATGTAGTTCATGAAACATTGAAAATTTGAAACATGATTCAATGTTCATTGTTCATATGCTCATCAATCATCAAAAGGATTGTCAGAATCATCATGACTTGGATTTTGAGTGGTTTCAACTTCAAAATCATCATCATTTGAACCCAAAGCGGATCCAACACCATGTGATATGTCATCAATATCACCCACATCATCCATAGTGGCTCTAACAAGATCCTGAATGGTTGCATCCAAGTCAGTAGACTCGGGTGCTACATCCCAAAGCCTCGCTGCCCCCTGCCTGTATTGAGGATCCCTACGTGACAGAAGACGCAAATTGGAATGAATATACACTAAGTCTTCAGCTCTTTTTGCAGCCAACCGGTTACGCTTCACTGAGTGGATAAAGGAGTATGTACTCCAATTCCGTTCAGCGGCAGAAGAGCTTGCAACCTGGAGAGAAAACCAACAAAATTAAAAATAAAATAAAAAAATGCAAGATAAATTCAAGAATGTTAAGTGTTAAATTTTACAATACAAGTGGCAAAAAAAAAAAAAACTTACTTGTGAGAGGATCTTGATTGCAAGAGGTTGGAGGTACATATAATCTTGACCATGGAGGTACCACCATGTAAGACCATCCATTTTGTATTGGTCTCTAGCAACAGAAGCGGTATGATTTTTTGATTTTCCTGTGACAAACATTCCAAATTCTCTCATGACACTTGCATGCACTTCTGGATCACTGAACATTCTACTAAATGCCGTCTTATACCCATTAGCAACTTCAGCATCTCTATATGGCGGTATTCTCCCTGGGATAGAAAGTACTTCAGTGGTATAGTACCTCGGAGATAGGGCATATGCAAGGAGGTGCAATGGAGTTGTCATCTTGTTCCAACGATGAAGAACAATTGCTTCCACCCTTTTGTACAAGGTGTCTTCAGGATCATTCTCTTTTTTTTGTATTTCTATTTTTATTTTTTCCAACATTGTGTCCATGCTATCATAGACATCCCCCAAGCATGGTTCATCTGTATCAGCAAACCGAAGCATAGACATGATAGGTTCGGTGAATTCCAATACATAATTCACACGATCCCACCAATCGTCATTCAAGATCAATGCCTTGACTTTTTGGGCCCTCTCTGAATTTGATTGCTTCCATATACTCCATTGGTTGCTAATAACCATTTGACTCAATGCATCTTTCACCTTCACAAGTCGTCTCAGAACAATTGTGTGAGATGCAAACCGGGTCTCGGCAACCTAAGAACATGTTAATAGTAAGTTAATAACACATTTAAAATATGTAAATAATGCAAAAAATTATTTTATTCAATTATGTAAAACATGACATAAATGATAAATGAAACTAAATAAATTAAATTTTAAAATTTACCTTCAACAATTCCAATGTTGAAAAAGTTCTGAAAATTGCTTGTGACATATGGTGGTTTGTCACAAACATCTGGATCTCCTCAGACTCCTGGTATATTTCTTTCACCCACTCTATTTGGGTGCCAATTGCTTGCATCACCAAATTGAGGGAGTGTACAGTGCACGGTGTCCAAAAGATGTGCTCATATCTGGCCTCTACCAAAGCACCTGCAGCCCTGCAAACTTTTGCATTGTCCGTAACTACTTGGACAACATTTTCACTACCCACCATCTCTATGGAGTCAATGAGAATCCTGGAAATGAACATTGCATCTTTCACTTGCCCTTCACAGTCAACCGCCCTCAAAAACATTGCCCCCTTGGGGGACACTGCAATAACATTAATCAATGGACGGTTTTTGCAATCTTTCCATCCATCGGAAACAATAGATACACCTGTTTCAACCCAAGAATCTCTAATTGGTTTTAGTTGGGCCTCTACATATTTCCTCTCTTTTTGCAATAAGGTGGTACGCACCTTTTCATACCCAGGACTTGTGAAATCAGGAGGTGCACTATTTATTGCTGACACCATGTCCTTCCAATATGGTGATCTCACCAAGTTGAATGGAAGACCATTGGCATAGAGGCAACGTGCAATTTTTTCTTCAGCAATATCTCTTGCCTCCATTTTAAATGCTTTCTCTAATGGACCTCTCTTGCGGGTGGTGGTTTCTAGTTCTTCATCTTCTTCTTCCGTAGAGGGTATAGACAAGAAGGGATGTCTAGAGGGCCTAACTATCTGATGAGTGGGTAATGTTTGTTTTTTCTTTCCGGAACTATAACTAGTTTGTTTTCCTCTTGCAATTGAATTGTCGGCATCTTCTTGTTCTTTTATAAATCCTGCTATTTGTACAGTAGATAACCCCTTCTTATCTGGACCCACACACATGTTAATCCCTTTACCACCAGGGCCCATAAAATGAAGTTTTACTCGGTAGTAGGAGCTATTATATTGTGCATTGCAAAAATTACACTTCCAAACAAACCCCCCACCTCCAGGAATTTGTGAAATTCGTGTGGTATGTCTCCATAAAGGAGATCCTTTATCAATTTTAAACTTTTGGCTTCCATCCCCACCCACTGAACTTTGACTACTTGCCATTGTTGCAATCTATAAAAAAAATGAAAAAAAAATATATATATTTGAAAAACTTCTTCACAAACTTGAAAAAATTCATCAAAAACTAAGAAACTTAAAAAAAATCATCAAAAGATTGAAGAATAGGGTTTAAATGCATACCTTGAACACTTAAATCTCCTTTGTAGAAGCTATTTGCCACTCCACAATCGATCTCCTTCAAATGCAATCACCTCCCTTCAAAATGCTAAGATGGACACAAATTATGGAGAGAGCAAAATGAGAGGTAAAAATGAAATGCTTTAGTGTTAAAATGCCTCATATTGGGTCGTTTTAGGGTTTTGTAGCAAAATAGAAATAAAAAATTGCTTTTTATTCACTTTTGGGCCCACTTTTGAAGTGCTGGGCCGTGGGTTCGCAGGGGTTCGCCCGGGTACGTGGCTGGTACCCCCGGGTCCGCGTACCCACGGGCCTGGTACCCGCTGGGTACGCACAGGGCTGGGCACGCACCCTGTGCGTACCCAGCGCGTACCCACAGGCGAACCCGAAACGCGCTTACCCTCTTGCTGTATTCTGGCGAACGTGCGGGTTAGGTACCCGAGCTGGGTTGAGGCCTGGCCGGAATGCGAATCGATTAACACAGATTATTAGTGAAGAAATCTATGATACAAAACAATCTAAATTTTTTTAATGGCTGTCATTTGCAAATTATTAATCATTCATAAGTAGATTTTTGGATAATTTATCAGCATTTGATGCATTAAGCAACAATTGTTCCATTGGTAAAGTTGTAGACTAGTTTCATGCATTATTTAGTGAACATATATCTGGATGTTTAGCTGGTGTTCCACAAGGTATGCTCTCCGTTTATTTCTACTTTGATCTTGGATGATAATTAATTTGCACATTGGTAAGGTTTTATGTGGTCATGTCTGGGAGGGAACCTTGACTTGTGTGGTACAGACAAAAAGAATGAAAATAAGGAAGTAGCTGTGAACGAGTTTCTTCCAGCAGAAGATGCAGAAAAAGCCATAAAGTACTCCATGTTAGTTTCTTCTCCTATGGCTTTGCCTTTCTTTCCTTTTACTACCATGCTTTTCCTCCCATTAAATTACATGAATTTTGGCTTCTAAATTTTGTTGTGTTTTTGACTGTAAATTTTCTGGTGTATTTTTGTACAGGGACCTTTATGCATCTTATGTTGTGGAAAACTTGCGCCATTAGTGAAAATATGTTCAACTATTTTTGGATAAAGTCAACAACTGTGATTTCTAATTGTCTAAAACATATGAATGACATTAATAACCTGGACTTAGTGATCCTTCTTAAAGGACCTTGTATTACATCCTCTTGTAATACAGTATAAAGTTAATTGAGAGTTTGTATCGCATTAACAGCAACAGAATTGAACAGTAGTCTTGAAATGTAGTTCTTTAAATGTGTGCAACAGTAAATGTTCAACTTGGCTAAGTTCTACATTCTCAAAGTTTTATTTTAAAATTGATGTTTACAGTTAAAATAAAACTCGTCTGTAAGGAGGGCAATCTCCTGTGTGTAGCAGAGCAATGATTACCACTTAGTTGATGTGACAGAGTAAAGTAATTCGTAAGGTTTGATTTTCTTTATTTTGATAGGTAAATAAATTAAAAGAGCAACAATGTTCTAGCTGTAGATTGTAAGAGCAGTAAGCCGTTCACTTATAAGAGATCATTGATACTTAACCCCCAAACAAGTTGTTTTGAGAATTTTGGCACAAAAGTTCTCAATCTCCATACAGGAAATAGAGACTGATAATAGGTTACTGAAGAGTTACACTCAGTTCTTCTTAGTGCTGCAAAGTGCAAACCATAAAGCCACTATCAGGCTAGATACAACAAACAAAATGTGAAATCCGCCATCTAAAAGAGCAAAAGAGATAGAATTCAGAAATCCCAATTAAATCGGGATTTGAAACTGAGACGAGTGGGACACTACTCAAAGCCCCTTCCTGTTCAGCCCTACCCCTGGGAGCATAATTAATTATATAAATTAATATAATATATTAATTTTATCATATTGGTATATCTCAGCATCTTTTAGACATGTATTCAAGATATCTATACTAGTAAATTGCAAGATTTTGAAGTGTTTCTGTGAGTCACTTTTTAGGGATTTGCAGTACCAGTCCATTTTAATTAACATTTTTTTTGGATGAGGGCCATTCAATTATCCGTTAAAGAAGTCCAAAGGAAAAATGCAAAATTATCACATAATTGATAATCCAGGTAGCACCTCAATGGTATTCAATCTTATTCAACCGGTAACCAGTGAAAATAATACATTGTACAGAGATTAAAACAATGTTCAAAATTTATTTTGGGGATAAAAGGCAAGAATAGAGAAAATGAACATTTTGTTTAGGTATCATACAAAAGCTTTCTGACTATCAAAAATTAAAGAGACAGAAAGGAAGAGGTAAATGAAAAATGATTTTATCTTCCAAGTTTTACCTGATTGTAGCTCGACCTTGTATGAAGTATTTAACTGATTGCAGCTATTTAGTTTTTAAGTATTTGAAATTTTTTAAAATAGTTATGCTTGTATCTTTTCCCTTATTGTAGATATATTTAGTTTTCATAATGGGAGAAACTTGTAGCCGCGTAGTTTTCATTACTGGAGAAACTTGTAGCCACGTAGTTTTCATTACTGGAGAAACTTGTAGCCGTGTAGTTTTCATTATGGGTGAAGCTCAGGCATTTTCCAAGAGCTTGTATACCCTTCCCACTCTTAGGAGAAGATTTTTTTTTGATGTCGTTCTTGAAATTTCTTGTTTGTTCTGTATGTTTTCCTCATTGATGTCTTGAAATTTGTCAGAGGTTACCTTGTGCGTTTATTGATTTCCTGAAGTTAGCATTCTTTAGCAGTGGAATTTTCTTAGCATCCTCTGAACTCTTGCTTCGCGTTTTTGGAACTATATTCTTTTGGAGTGTCATGAAATAGTTTTCCCTGCCCAACATATTTAGGGCTATGTTTTTCAGCCCTCGCTTTGGAATCTCTGGGCCACTGGTAGGACACTGCTGTTTTATGCCCTTAACAATGATAACATTGGCACAATCGAGAGGTTGATGACAGACTTGCTATTGAACTCTAAGATACCTCTGAAGGTAAATTGTTGAAGAGTAAATGTAAACCAACATTTCATGTTTGTTTTATCATGTGTGGAGGTTAACAATGGGGATCAAAACCATAATGACCCTCAATTGAAGGTGAATATACCTACACGGTGGCAGTGATCTTTCCTGCTATAACTACCCAAATATTAGACACGATGTAACGTTGATAGGGTATTCTATTTAAGATTTAGATGCCTCGGAATTCCCAGGAGACAAAGCACATAGAAGGACCAGTTCTGCAGAAGTAAACAGGCACAGTTATCGTTTTTTACATTTAAGAAGATTCCATAAGAAAAAGCCATAAACTAAACATATACAAGTTTATTCATATAGAGCAAAGAAGTTGCAAATAGGTAACAAGAGTATAGTATAAGAATATTATTTCAATACCAATATTATAGTTTATTTAAATAAAAAGGCTGCCAGGGAGTTTAAGGAACAAGAAAGACTGAAAACAAAATACATTCCAACGAATAACTCTAAGCACTACTGCCCTGCTTATTGTATGAAGAAAGTGGTCTAAATTTCTAATAAAATACACTAAGCACCACTGCTTATTTTATGAAGAAAATGCACGATTTTCCATGGAATAATAAACGCCATGTATTTTTAGATCTGAGAGAAGTACGTATGTGTATGAATTTACATTGAATGTTTGGGTTTGATTGCATGAATTGTTTATAGGTTCTAACGTTTTAGGTTTCTAACGGAGCGATCTTTCATCGAATGATAAACAACACCACGGATTTTAGGTGTTGGAATATGAGGTTTATGGTTTTTAATTCAGTGATTTTGTGGTGTTAGTAATTTAATAAATTGGTGCTAGTGTATTAATTTTTTTAAAAATTGAATTAAGAAAACTAAGTTACAACAGCTGTAATCAGAACAGCAAAAACAGTCAACAGAATTTGCAAATAGGCTGAACAATGAAAGCTAAAGCTACAGCCCTTTATTTTCTGTAGCTAGTTAAGTGTCTTGTTAGGTAATTTGGGAAGCTAATTTTAGGAAGGTTTTATAAAAATCATGTTGTGATGAATCCTTTTTCTATTCTGAATGAGCATTAATATGTTTACATTTGGTGTTTAAGGAAAATAGTTTAATTTTGTAATATATGTGCTATCATTTGTTCACATTAGGTTCCTTCATAGTATGTAAATTTGCTATAATCTCTTTGGGTTTGACTATGCGGGTTGTTAAGATTTCAACGTTTTATGGGTCAATATTGGATTCATCATTGGGGAAGAGTTTAAAGCCAACGTTGGAAGGTAATTGTAGTATGCTGAATGTTTCTTATTTTGTTGCTCTTTATATGATGTACAATTATTAATTACAAATTTCGTGACTGAAATATAGGTATAAAGTTTTGTACCACCTTTAAGAAGCATATATTTGTGTGCAAGGATCATTCATCATTTGGATAATTGCTCCTTAGGGGAGAGGGGGCTACTAGTTGTGTGGCTAACTTTGTGATTTATGTAGCAATTAGATGAAAATCTGCAGACCTCTCTTTAAAAAAAGAGTGATATGGACTCTCATCTATCTACAACTAAGATTTGAAGTAGTGAATTGTTGTGCAACTTGTCACATCAACACATTTAGTGAGAAGTGTCCTTAAAATATTTTTAAAAAGAATTGATTAAAACCTTATCATGAAATCTTTAGTAGTTGAACAAGAAAAATAACATTTGATGTCATAACATCATATTTTTGTTTAAGATATAACCTATATGCAATTTAAATGATCTTATTACCTTTTGGTAACCATAAATATTGTTATCTCCAACCTTTACATCCAACTCACTTAACTCAATAGTTGAACACAAAATATTATTTATTGTTATAAAAATAACACATTATTATTTAAAATATAGATTATATTCAACTTTAAATGATCATAAAACTTGTGGGTATCCTTTTACATTTCATGTTAAAATACAAAGTATTTATTGTACTCACATTTTACATGTCATAGGACAAAACATATATTATGTACTCCAATGCATACATATATTGGCACCTAGTTAATTGTACACACAAGAATAATATTTGTCCACATAACAACAATACTTGCTTAGATGAACACCTTATTACGTCGAGAAGTGTAATTACAATGTAAGCAAGGGACAAATTAGAATAATAGTTGTATACATAAGAATAATAGTTGTCCACATAACAACAATACTTGTTTAGATTAACACCTTATTATGTCGAGAGATGTAATTACAATGGAAAAAAGGGATAAACTGTAATGGGGTGAGTGTGTTAATAAAACTTCGTATCTTAAAATTGATATTCATTTACATGTCAATTATTAATATTTAATAATAAACGTATTATTAATGATGTCTTGCTAATAGTGGCATGGTGTGATGGTTAAGTTGTGTTGTTATTCTTGCCATCAAGGTTCAAATCCCATTGGGTGTAATTGTTGAGAGTTTATATTGAGGATGAGGTCCCTCATTTGTGACCTCATCGGTTCATAGGTCCGGGTCGCTTACCCCTCTTAATAAAAAAAAAGATGTCTTATAAATAAAAATAATTGGTAAGTGAAACAAAAGATAACTCTCTGAAATAAATAAGTAAATATTAAATTACATTGTATTGTGTCTTTATTTATCTATTAAATAAATATTAACTTTTGAAGTAAAAGTAAAAATAATTTTAATTCTCTTAAAAACTTTTTATTGCATTATTATTGAAAAATAAAAAAGTTCTTAAATAAAAGTTAAAATAAGTAATGTCTATATATCTTTTTTTTTTTTTTATCTATTGTTTACCTTATTTATATGTTTGTGTGTATAGAGTAAATCAAATAGATATAATAAATAACATCCATATAAACAATGTTCACAATTATAAAAATCTCAATATAGATTAAGTCATAACAGTTTCAAATGATGACGTAATATATAATAATGTGTATTTTAAACTAGCATTGATATCTTTTGATGTTGTTTAGATAGATGTATTTAAGATATAGAGGAGAGGGGCCCATAGTGGAGTGGGATCTTATAGTGGGTATAGGAGTTGATTGAAATGGGCCCCTAAATGGATCACTTATTAAAAATTAAGTATTCAACTGATCCCCAAAAATTAATTAAATTCAAACCAAACAATGTTCATAATATTTTTATTTTATAATTGGTTTTTATTTATCCCACAAAGGTAGCTGTCATAAAAGTCTTATATGTTAGAGTATCATATTTGCTTTTGACACAACCCATACACATTCCACGTCGCTAAGATATACAATGTTCCATATAAGTTTTTGCACATACATTTGAACGAAACACTTTAATACTCCCACCTACATATGCTAGGTAGACCCATTATAAAGTTTTGTGATTAATAAAATAACTACTTTGTCAATATAAAGCAAGCCCATTTGTCCCACCATACAATCACATACGACCCATAGTATATCTAATTTTCCTAAATATAAAATCTCGATTAAACAAAAAACATGGCCATGTGTCTCATCGTTAAACTCAAACACCTAACTATTGGTCACTTCCTCCTTTAATACCTACATGAAACACACTTGAAGGTGTAAGGCTCACCATTGAAAATGTTAAAACAAGAGCACAAAAATAAACAACAAACCATTCAAGCATTCAACCAAATCAATCAACTCTCAAAACTTAATGGCCAAACAAGAAAATCTCCAAAGTTTGTAAGCAACACAATCAATGGTGGAAGGCTTACGTTTTAAGACGAAGACAAAAATTTAAGACTTCATACCAGACAAGCATTCAAGAGTTCATTAATATTACCAATTCAAATAGGCATAACATTCAGTGCATCCATTCATTTATCTCATATAAATCCATTTCCAATTTCATTGCCTATTCAATTGTTTGTTTGCTCTCTTGTTCTATATTTAAGTTGTGGAAATGACATAAGAAGATGAGGCAACAATTGAAGATTAACAAAAGCAAATTGCATATTCTTCTAGGTATCATATTGGGTTACCATATATTGTACATGCCTAGTTCTTTTGTAGGATATTATTTTATCTAGTGTGTTGCAAGGGCATTTATGGGGTTTATATTTGTACTATTAATGCATATTTGTTCTATATTGTTCATGCCCATATGTTCTTGTATAGGAGAAAATTTGCACCCCTTACACAAATTCCCCTTTTACACATCCTCACCTTAGAAAACCAAATCCAAAGGCGAAATTCCACATCAACAAGCTACCTTCCTTCCACTTGGCATTTGTCCTTTGTGTTGATAGAAGAATTTTTGTCGGGGACGTGCACGCAACGTGCAAACATCTGCGCGACATGCTTATGTCTGTGACAGATTCCTGTGTTTTAAGTTGGCAAAGGCATTACACTTTTGATTGGGGTTGATTTGTAACGTCCTTCTTTGACCAACTAA
>VDFB02118505.1:0-21532 GCA_007258455.2 Sequoia sempervirens
TAAGATTTTGATTTGTTCTAGGGTCAGCGAATAGAGAGCAAAAATCACCTTTAGTAAATTTTAAATATTTTACTTGTTTATATGATAGTTTATCTACATAATATGCCCTAGCTTCCTGCCTCCTATCTTGCCATCTCGTTATTTGTTGGGTTATTGAATCTACATTTTTTAACATCTCTTTCATTGAATTTTCTAGTGTCATTCTTTCTGCGGTTGAAGCATTTGGATCACTCAACCTACTGATAAGATCCTCAATTTTTTTTTTGTTGTTTTCATTTTCACTCCTCATATTTTGTTGAGTGCCAGGAGGGTATTGAGAGAATGGTGGGGGAGGTTGATTTTGTTGAGGATTTTTTTGTTGAGGATTTTCCTCCTCTTCTCGTTGAGGATTTTCCGGATTTCCTACAATTTTTTTAAAAAGCAATCAAATATAACCTAAAACAAACAAAATTAATTTGAAACTAACAAATTCAAAACAAATAGCAAACAATACTTACCTCCCGCATCTCTTCGTCATTGTGGCACCATATTTGCAAAGAAAATCCAACTCTTGTTGGTGAAATTTGTAGAAATCCTTCCTCCTAGAATGCAAGCATGAAAGTGAAGGTTTTTGGCCACGAGCAGAGTTGAGAAACAGTAAAAAGAAAATGATACAAATTTCACTTTTTTTTTCTTTTAAAATCACATAACGTGAGCGTGTTATAATGTGCTCACATTATCTCTTTTCAATTTTTTTTCCCATTTGGCCACAAAAGTGCGACCAATTTCATGCACCCACCCATACAATATTTGGAGAACATACAAATTGGCATATATAATGAAGCAGAATAAAAATGTTGTATGGCGTTCATCTATTGTTATTATAGAGCATAGCTCATTACATTCCCTATGTCCAAAGGAGTTACCCTATTCAACTTGAATCAAAGCAAATAATTAAAAAAAGCATAGAAACAAAATCTAGTAGGGAAACATTGCACCAAACCAATCAGGTTGGAGAGTAGAAGTCCAAAAAGTACAAAAACAATAAAACTTTCCTTTATAGTGCAGGCATAACTCAGAATTTGAATTCAAACCCTAACCCTAACTCAATCATAGTTATAAAAAGGATTAAATATGATCATATTAAAAACAACAAGAATTCCCCCCAAAAAATGGGGCAACAACTAGCCATATGTAAAGGATTTTGACACCTTGAGCACACTCCAACATTGATGGCATTCTAAAAATACACATGGCACCCCTAGGAAATCCATGAAAAAATTAGGAAGAACACATCCTGACAGATCGATCAAAACCAAGTGCTACAACACTTCAAGTAATAAATGGCACCACTCAGCAATCACTTTGGCCTTGGAAGAAGTGCAAGAATGCAATCTGTAAAAAATTGAATGTAGTTTCTAAACTACTAGGTTTGTTTAAAAAAAAAATCTATTTGGTGAAAATTTCAAATTTCAATGCAGTAGTACTTAAATTTCAGGGAAAAAATAAGAAGTAGGTGTTTGTATGACCACCCTAACCAAAATAAAATGATAATATTTTTTTATAATATTTTAGATATAAGTAGAGGACTCATGCCCCGATATGATGCATATTTTTTTGTTATTTTTTTTCAAGTAAATAATTAATTATGAATTTTTTATTACAACTTTTAAAAAATATAAAACCTCATATGTCTGACCACCTTAACTTGGTCAAACCTTCATGAAATTTATTTTTTCTTTTTTTAATCCTATAGTATGTAAAGCATAGAATGTGACACATGTTTTGGATTCAAAAAATGTGATATCGTTTGAAAGTTGTAGATGTTTTTCAATCAACCTATCAATCATGACTTTAGTCATAATTCAAATAAAAAAAATAAAATAATTACTTATTAAATTCAAAGTAAAGCATAATTTATATTGGTGGAAATCTAAGAATCTCCTTGAAAAACCCTTTTCGTTTCATCAATTTTGGGTAAAAAAAAGTCATCAGCAACATACCCATCATATTGCCACTTTTTGGCCCATCATAATCCTACACATACTCAACTGAGAAATGGATGAACCATTACTATGCAATCAATATCCACAAACAAGAGTAAACCATTGGGAAAATCACACTTTGAATTGTGGTTGTCAATCTATCCCAATTGCGCTAAGATCCAATGGTTAACGATCATCACACAACACTTTAAAACCCAACCATTCGATTTAAAACCTTTAAATCTAGGCCACTCTATCATGACCATCACAATACCACATGAATCACAACAACAATGTGAGTCATCCAACCACTCAATCGACTAGTGCCACTTGTCTTCCTTCATCATCATTCACCACCATCACCATCCTGTCGAGTCCCACCAGAGACACACATCAACAACCCACCCCTAGAAGTTGCGGGTACAATGAAATTCATAACCAAGTCCTAGAGTTCTCAAGTTTCTTAACTCCTTAAATTCCTAACTTCCATACTTATTTCCAATCCTGAAGATCATAGGACTCGCACCATGTACACTCCATGTGGTAGAAGCCCACTAACCTTGTTGTTTTTTCAGAAAACAATATTTTATTCATGCAGAGTGCGCAGGGAACGACTAAGATGCAATCAACAAGTTATTACTTTTATATCTTTCGCTCGATCAAGGGCCCACTTGCACATTTAAAGGGTTAATATGCACATATGTATAATTCATTACTTAAAAGGGGTCCTCCTTAGGACATAAGGCATAAGGGGGGACAAAATATTTTGGCCCGCGACTTAGGAAAAGATCAAACTTCAAATGGGGTGGTGACTGGAAAGATAAGGAAAATGGAACGGTGAACACACAACCACCTAGACATGAGTTATAACTTGGATGACCGGGAACCGCCAATAACAAGGAAATTGTTAAGTCACCCAAAACCTGAATCTCATAACCTAATGTTGGAGGTTGCAAAGTTACGTAAACCATTGACTTGTTGACAACAAAGAGATCACCAAGTCAAGAGATTTCAAAACTTTAGAACACCACGACATAGGTTAGAGAAACATGAAAACCCGTGTCTTAGGAAAAATACAAAATATTAGAAGGGATCATGGTAAGGAAAATGAGAAACAATGACACAAAGTCACAACTTGAAGGGATAAGGCTAAGCAGGCACAAGATGCCAACATGATCTTAGAACAAAAGTGCACACCAAGGGTTTATGGTGTTAAGATACAAGGGTTTAAGCCCTTTATGTAATTTTTTGAAGAATAATCAAACAAAATGGAGGCAAATAAAAGGCACGAGTGGAAAAATTTATGGAAATGGACATGGATTTTACAAGTACCACCACTAGTGTATGTAGGAATGGGCATTGCTATTGTGGAGGATGGAATTGGAATTCCACCTTGGATTTGAGTAGACCCAAAAGTTTGAGTGGAAGTGGTAATGGTAGGGACGGTGTTGGTAATGTTAAGGACATTGGTTGTATAAAGTGAAGTCATGAGTAATGAAGTATGCAAACTATGAGCCATGGAGGGTTGATTCTTAACACTATTAGAAAGAGAGTTAGAGAACCCAAGATCCATGATATGTGAGAGATCATTGGATGTAATGAGACTCAAAGTAAATCTTATAATATTATTACGAATAGGACACCAATATGTAAAGCTCATCCAAGTTTTACAAACCTAGTGTGCAAACCCTAGAATGGCAATGCAATGACCTAGAATGAAATGAAATTTTTCAGATTCTATGCAATGCAAATTATTGATTAAGCAATGTGAATTACTAATTAAGCAATGCAATAAGCTAAAAATGAAATTTTTTGATGCAATTTTGTATTTTTAACAATGCACTAAAATGAATGAATGTAAGGGTATGTGCAAGATCATCATGGAAAAAACAGGCCCTTAAGTGGCAAAAAATCAAGAAAAATCAGAGTTAGGAAACTTGACGTAAAAATTTGAATAAGTTATCTATATTATTTCAAAATATGTAAGAATAGAATCTATAGCAAATTGAATGTATTTTCTAAACTACTAGGTTTATTTTTAAAAACTAAAAATCTATTTGGTGAAAATTTGAAATTTCAATGCAATAGTACTTAAATTTTAGGGAAAAATAAAGAGTAGATTAATGCCGTGAGCCACCTAACCACAATAAAATGATAATGTTGTTTATAAGATTTTAGATATAAGTAGAGGACTCATGTCTCGATGTGATGCATATTTTTTTGTTATTTTTCCAAGTAAATAATTAATTATGAATTTTTTATTACAACTTTAAAAAAATATAAAAACTTGTATGTCTAACTAGCTTAACTTGATCAAAACTTCATGAAATTCATTTTGTTTTTATCCTATAGTATGCGAAGCATAAAATGTGATGCATTTTTTAAATTCAAAAAATGTGATACCATTTGAAAGCTATAAATGTTTTTCAATCAGCCTATCAATCAGGACTTTAGTCATAATTCAAATACAAAATGAATAATAATTATTTATTACATTCAAAGTAAAGCATAATTTATATTAGTGGAAAGTTGAGAATCTCCTTTAAAAACCAATTTTGTTTCATCAATTTTAGGTTAAAAAAAAGGTAGTCAGCCACATACCCTACACATACCCATCATATTGCGACTTTTTGGCCCATCATGATCCTACACATACTTGTAAGCTAAATGCAAAGAAATTGATGAAACAAGTCAAGAAACTAAAACAACAAGATAACAACACCAAAAAAAAAGCTAAATACTAATATTTAATGTCCTAAAATTGAAAATTTGTAGCTAATAGGGACTCAATCACTAATATGAGTGAATGGGTCCTTGTTAGGTCTTTCTGGGATCTTTCTGTGGAATTTAGAATCAAATTTAATATCTTTTTAGATGCCAAAAGCTTCAGGTTAGACCTAACTAGGGACCTATTCACTAGTAAAGGTGAATGGGTCCTCGTAAGGCCTTTTTAAACTATTTTTTAATGGTTTGCAAGCTTTCAAATATATATTTCAATTCTAGGTTGTAGAGTGTGAAGTGTAGCTTTAGAATTTCCAAAAATTCAATGAAAAAAATGCAATAGAAAGATAAAATGCAAGACCTAGATTGAAATGCAATTTTGTTTTGATTTTCAAATGCAATTGAATGAAGTATAAGTGAGATGCAAAATGACTGATTTCTTTTTATAATTTTTAGATTTAAGAAGTGCAAAACAATGAAAATCTAAACCATGAATGATATGCAAGATTTCAATGCAAAACAAGAAACCCTAGTTCAAGGTAAATGCAAATGAAATGAATGCAATATTTTAAATTAATATACAATGAAAGAATACAAAATTTAGAAAAGTGCAATGTTGAATAAGTCGGGTTAACCAAATAATGTATAGGGTGAAAATAGGATCCACCCTAATGTGTGGTAAAAAGAGATGGATCACTTATTGTTCAAGGCCCTAAACACCTCAAATTATGCAAAATATGATTCTTATAACAACTAGAAATGCAACCTAACTATTATAGCAACTATGGGGGATGTTTTCTAGAGCATAAAAAGCTATGTACCTAGCCAAAAAGTTGTTTTTGAGCTATGGAGGACTCATTCGCCTTCAACGGTGAATGGGTCCTTTTAGGGTTTCAGAAAAATGATTTTAGGGTCCTGTTATTTGATGTTTGCACTCTCAAATTCCTTATTATCAAGTTTCGGAAGTCTTTATATAATTTTGAAGCTTCAATTCTTTGATTTTTCACTTTGAATGACAACTTTAGCAACTTTGCAATTTTGACAATTTAGCTTCAAATCTTGCTCAACTTGGTCTTCAATCTATAGGTCTGTAATAACACACTCAAGGGTAAGAATTTTTTTTGATTTGCTAGTGAATGGGGGTTTGCCTCAGTCAAACCCCTTGTAGATAATTAAACCAAATGATGAAATGAAGGAATGAAGAATGAAAGTGCAATAATGTAAATGAAGGAATCAAGTCTTGGAGATATAATCTATTGCATTTTTCTGTAAAAAGCAATTATTTTTGGTTTCACATTATTAAAAATAATACATATTCTACATTTTAGTATCTTTCGAATGTCCACAAAAAGAAAATTACAACTATCAAATTGAAGTCCATAAGATTTTATGGAACTCTTATGGTTGTTTTGTTTATTATATGAAAGTTATGTGGCTATCTAAACTTAACTTCTGTTTTAAGCTAATACATGTATATATATTTATTATTTTTTATATTAAAATCCAACTCTAGAATAAAATTTGTCAACCTGCATTCCCATAAATATGTGTACCCAACCCCAAAATAAAATTTTCCATACCCACATACCCAAATCGGTAACTTAGATTATTATATAGAGAGAGATACATTATTTACATAAAATTTATGTTTGCCTATATTTATAGGCCATACCTACATACCCAAACTGGTAACTTAGATTCTTATATATTGTATGAAAGAAGCATCTAAGAAAGGGACTCTATAGTTTTTCAAACTCTTTATTCCTCTTCATAGCCCACACAACATCTCCCACACGCCTCTTTTCTATTTGACTTGGTCAAAGTGTCAATCTTGCACAACGCCCACTTCCACCTTTTGACCTATTTGTGAAGGATTGATAGGTGTGATGGTGGGAAAAGAGGCCCCATTTTTTCCTATGTGAGTGGACGTGAACCTATTGGAGGGTCGATTTTGTGTGCAAGATGTGCAATTTGAAGACGTGATTTGTTTGGAGGTTCGATCCTTTGACTTCAGAGGCTTGATTGCTTGGAATAGAAGGTAGTGATCTATTTGTGGCAGACTACATTTGATCTTTGCGACAAGGCATGAGGGAGGAAGGCAGCAAACCATAACAAGGTGCAATTTCTTGCTAAATTATTGGAACGAGTTTGCTTGAGCATGAAGGACAACGGACATTTAGAGATGTTTTCATATAGGCCATGATTCACCTCTTCTCTCTATTTTATGAAATTTCTTTTTCTTGAAGGCATTACTACTATAATTTTTTCTCTCAAGTCTATATTTTTTTTAGAATCATGGATAAAATTCATGTAACTCTTCTCACTCCCTCAAACTTTCTCGAGTGGAAAACCTAGATGGAGATCACTCTGAAGAAGCTGGGGTTGTATCGAGTCACCATGAGTACAAAGCTTGAACCAAGTGCTATTGCAGAAAAGAGGAAATAGTTCAACAGATGTGATGAGTCTTTTGGTACTCTTTGCATGTCTATCTCTCCTGATCTCTTGTTTCACATTCAGTCTTGTAACACTCCATAGGAAGTTTGGGCCCATCTTGAGCTCCTGCTTGGTAAGCAAGACACACTTAGGAGTTATCAATTAGAGAATGAGTTGATATGTCTTAATCCTTCTAATTTTGATAGTATCCAAGACCTCTTCACAAAACTTAAGCCTTTAAGGCTTCAGTTAAAGCAGTGTGGTATTGAGAAGAAACATGAACAATTGACTCTTTCTCTACTTTCTAAGCTTGGTCTTGATTATTCTATCTCTGTTTCTACATTTTATGCTACTAGAAATGCTATGGGATCCAAATTCACAATTCCCTCTCTTGATGACTTTACCACATCACTCATGTGATAACAGTCAAAGTTAATTCAAATGGGTGTGATGAAGGAATCACAACCAAAGGCTCTTATTGCAAATGAAAAAAAGGTTGCAAATGAACAAAAGGTTTCTCCATCTAAGTCACATAAACAATCTAAGGATCATGTTAAAGACACCAAATCAAAGAATCCATTTTCCTCAAAAGGGAAAATTTAAAATTAAGGAAAGGCCTACTTGTACTTATTGTAAAAAGCTTGGACATAAAGAAAGCAAATTCTTTAAAAAGGATCAGGATGAGTTAAAGAATATACTTAAACAAACTCAACTTAAATTGTCCAAACTTCAGGCAAGTGGCTCTTCTAATGTTGCATATACATCATCAAATAAATCAAAGAAAGGTAAAGGTAAAGGTATGGTACTTCTTGCTTCAACACATCATACTTCACATTAGTGGCTTCTTGATTCAGGGGCTTAACACCATATGGTTGCCTCTAAGGAGTTGTTTTCTACTTTTGAGCCATGTTCATTCCCTCCAATTCTTATGGGGAATAACATGTATATGGAAACTTATGGAAAAGGATCCATTAATTTTGGTGAAGGGACATTTCATGATGTACTTTATGTTCCATCTTTATCCACCAATATCCTTTCCCTTTATCATATCACACATACTAGCTCAGGGAAAACAGTTAAGTTCACACCCACTTCAATGATTATCAAAGATTTGCAGAGTAAGGCCATCATTCCTATAGGACATGTTGATCATGGTTCTAGAGTGTATTCTTTTTCTTGCTTTGGTTCTTCCAACTTTGATGATGGTATGAGTATAGATGACACTGGTACCTTGAGTTTGCAGAAGGAGACTTAGTTTGGTTGTTTAAACCTTGGAGTTGTATCCTCCTCATTGGTTCCCACACCTACTGATATTATCTCTTCTTCATCTTTTGCTTCATTAGCTTTGAGTGTTCCATCATCCTTGGTTTCTCATGATTAAGGATAGCATGATCAACACATATGTGTTACTAATGCAGTTGATTGGGATGACTACTTTGTAGGCATATCAGACTTGTTTAGTGAGTTCCATTTTATAGAGTTGGTAAATGGTTTTGATGAAAGACATGATATTATCACCTTGGAGGATGTTGTTCCTCTATCTCTTGATTATATTCCAATTCCACTAGTGGTTTCACTACAACTTTGAGAGATTTCATTGTAGTCTCTGAATTATGTACAACATTCAAAGACTTATGTTCTCTCTTGGGAAGATATTATGCACCTTTCTACAATTTTCCTTCTTCCACAAGGAAGACATGTTTGTTTTTTTTAGATCACTTTCAACGTTCTTCATCAAGCATCACTCAAGACTGCAGGATCCATCATCTTATGGGGGGCTCTCCAGTCTCTCTCTTTCTCTCCTATGGGGGGGAATATCTCTTGTACTTTTGTGATAGAAGTAGTTCTTAGGGGTCTTGAGTCCTCTTTCTATCTTTCTTCTTCTTTCACTTGTACATTTTTTTATGTGTTTCATTTCTCTTTTGGAGAGAAGTTTCTATTCCTACTAGATTTTCTCCTTTTCTCCACCTTTTGAGAAAGTTGTTTGTACATGGGTACCTCATCAGGCTAGTAGTGGACCCATTTCTTCTATACCCACCTAATCTATGCTTAAGGGGGGGTGTTAGTGTATTCTACTCTAGTTAGGCTAACTTAAGCCTATTTAGGTGTTGGAGTTGACCCTTGACTCATTTCCCATGAGGTTTCAAGGATGTTGAGGTATCTTGAGAGGTGTCCAATGCATCTTGACACCTCTCCCTTGCATAGAGAAGAGAAACTTTCCACCACTGTAGGATGAGGAGTTGTCTCCTCAATCCATGGCATGTGATTGCATATTCTTGTGGCATGTATTTTCTCATCCTCATTCTTTATAATGAGGGTTTGAACTCATTGTCAAGAATAAGCTGAATACAATATCATTGCATTATGAAATCATTAGTGTTTGTTGTTAATCCTTTGTTCTTGCAAGTTTCTTCAAGTTTTTTTAAATTTTGATAAGAGTGTCAAAATTTATAAAAAATAATCAATACATATGTATTTGGGTATGTGCAGGATCATGATGGGCCAAAACGTGGTGATATGATGGGTATTTGTAGGGTATGTGGCTGACAAATTTTTTTTACCCAAAATTGATGAAATGAAAAGGGTTTTTAAAGGAGATTCTCAACTTTCCACCAATATAAATTATTCTTTACTTTGAATTTAATAAATAATTATTATTCATTTTCTATTTGAATTACGACTAAAGTCCTGATTGATAGGATGATTGAAAAACATTTATAACTTTCAAATGATATCACATTTTTGGAATCTAGAACATGCATCACATTCTATGCTTCGTATACTATAGGATTAAGAAAAGAAAAATTGAATTTATGAAGTTTTGACCAAGTTAAGGTGATCAAACATACGAGTTTTTATATTTTTAAAAAGTTGTAATAAAAATTCATAATTAATTATTTACATGAAAAAAATTATAAAAATATGCATCACATCATTACATGAGTCCTCTACTTATGTATAAAATATTATAAAAAAATATTATCATTTTATTGTGGTTAGAGTGGTCAAATAGACACATCTTATTTTTCCTTGAAATTTAAATTACTCAAGATTGAAATTTCAAATTTTCACCAAATAGATTTAATTTTTAAATAAACCTAGTAATTTAGAAACTACATTCAGTTTGCTACAGATTCTATTCTTACATATTTTTGAAATAATATAGATAACTTATTCAAATTTTTACGTCAAGTTTCCTAACTCTGATTTATCTGAATTTTTTGCCACTTAAGGGCCTATTTTTCCATGATGATCCTGCACATACCCATTTGAGGAATATGTAGATACCATTCAAAGAAAATAAAGATAAATACATAAAAAAGTATTCAATTTATTAAATATTACGTGGATAGAAAGATACTAAGTAACTTGCAAGTCACGGTTTCATAAATTTTATCATACAATAGGTAAACCTTGTGAGGAGTTTGACTTCATTGTTTTATCTTTAAAACATAAAATAGGAGCCAAAAAGGGATGTGTGGCCCTTAGGCTTGGAAATCCAAACCTAAATGGGTAGGATTACAAAACATAGATTCAAGGAATTAAAAAATGTAATTGTTATGACTTGTGCACATTTTAAACAATGTGTTCATGTTTTTCCTAAAATCTCAAGGTTGGCTATTAAATTGTTCCCCATTTTAGTGGGCCTACTCAAGTACATAGTCCTTAGTATTAAATTTCTAAAACCTATAATATCTATTATTTTATTTAATATTTAATATTTTAATTTTATAATGAATGTAGTTTCATTATGAAAAAGTGTATGTGTAGGATCATCATGAAAAAAACAGGCCCTTAAGTGGCAAAAAATTCAGAAAAATCAGAGTTAGGCAACTTGACATAAAAATTTGAATAAGTTATAGATATATTATTTCAAAAATATGTAAGAATAGAATCTGTAGAAAATTGAATTTAGTTTCTAAACTACTAAGTTTGTTTAAAAGAAAAAAAACTCTATTTGGTGAAAATTTGAAATTTCAATGCAGTAGTACTTAAATATCAAGGAAAAAATAAGAAGTAGGTGTCTGTCTGACTATCCTAACCATAATAAAATGATAAATTTTTTTATAAGATTTTAGATATAAGTAGAGGACTCATGCCCCGATGTGGTGCATATTTTATAATAATTTTTTTCCAAGTAAATAATTAATTATGATTTTTTTATTACAACTTTTTAAAAAATATAAAAACTTGTATGTCTGACCACCTTAACTTGGTCAAAAATTCATGAAATTTAATTTTGATTTTTTTAATCCTATAGTATGTGAAGCATAGAATGTGACACATGTTTTGGATTCAAAAAATATGATACAGTTTGAAAGCTATAGATTTTTTTCAATCAGCCTATCAATCAAGACTTTAGTCATAATTTGAATAGAAAATGAATAATAATTACTTATTAAATTCAAATTAAAGCATAATTTATATCAATGGAAAATTGAGAATATCCTTTAAAAACCCTTTTTGTTTCATCAATTTTGGGTAAAAAAAAGTTGTCAACCACGTACCCATCATATTGCCACTTTTTGGCCCATCATGATCCTACACATACCCAAAAATAATGACCTCTATTAAGTACACTTCAAAAAATAACAAACATTACATCAAAAGAACCTCAAAAAAATTGTTCTACATTGTGCATAGATTTGCCTGTTTTAATGGAGAAAATAAAATTTTAATTTAAATATGATAAGATAAATGTGTTAAAAAATAATATAGGTATGAAATATTTGTTAGTACTAATTTATAATTTAATAATAAGTTATTTATATTTGATAAAAAATACCATCCCACATAGGCCAAAAAATGGGATGCACTATTGTGAGGATCACCCTTACATGACATGACATATAGTCTTGGCTTGTACATCCAACTCTTAACTTTATTTTCACTCAAGAATCTAACCTAACTGAGCTACATGACATGACATTTAATATAGACTTGTATCCCAAGCATCTAACCTAACTTACACTCCAATCTCTATCTTGAATTGACATGATTTATACTTTTGACATGATTTGTATGCTAGATATTAATAAAGTTATGCAACTAGCACTTGCACCTAAAGAAGGTGCAATGATTGTACGTCAATTGTATTTTATAAAATATTTTATATGATTTTGAATAGCTTTCTAATAAGAATGTTGAAGAAAAAGGTTTGAACTTAGCACATATAAGTCCAATTGAAAACATTATTTTCTCAATATCCTTGAGTTGAAAGTTGTAGTTTAAACTTGAAGAACTACACTTATGCATTATTGCAATGATTGTATACACATACACTTTTCAGAATCCAAACTTACCTACAAAAGTTGGCTTTCATTATCTGGTTGAGCACAAATCATCTTGATTTGAACATAATAACACAATTCAATAAAGATTGACTTGAAAGTATGCAAAAATGTCAATTCATTATTACATAATTTGATACACTACATAAACACTGCCTAATACACAATATTGAAACCGTGTTAGGGTATTTGCAGGATCATCATGGAAAAAATAGGCCCTTAAGTGGCGAAAAATTCAGAAAAATCAAAGTTAGGAAACTTGACGTAAAAATTTGAATAAGTTATCTATATTATTTCAAAAATATGTAAGAATAGAATCTGTAGAAAATTGAATTTTGTTTCTAAACTACTAGGTTTATTTTTATTTTAAATCTATTTGGTGAAAATTTAAAATTTCAATGCAGGAGCACTTAAATTCAGGGAAAAATAGGTAGGTGTCTATTTGACCATCCTAACCATAATAAAATTATAATATTTTTTTATAATATTTTAGATATAAGTAGAGTGACTCATGTCCCAATGTGATGCATTTTTTTGTAATTTTTTCCAAGTAAATAATTAACTATGAATTTTTATTACAACTTTTAAAACATAAAAACTTGTATGTCTAACCACCTTAACAAAAATTCATGAAATTTGAATTTCTTTTTAAATCTTATAGTATGCAAAGCATAGAATGTGACACATGTTTCAAATTCAAAACAATATTTAATACGCTTTGAAAGCTATAGATGTTTTCAATCAACCTATCAATTAGGACTTTAGTCAGAATTCAAATAGAAAATAAATAATAATTATTTATTAAATTCAAAGTAAAGCATAATTTATATTGGTGGAAAGATGAGAATATATTTTAGAAACCCTTTTCATTTCATCAATTTTGGGTTAAAAAAATTTGTCAACCCCATCATATCGCCACTTTTTGGCCCATCATGATCCTACACATACCCGTTAGCATTTAGTAATTTTCTCATATGACTTGAATTTCATGAGGGGGTTAGAATTTTCTACTTGCATTGATGGGGCAAGTGTGTTAGTCTGCATATCTTATTTTAAAAGCTTGATCCTGAATAATCTACAATCGTTATTGTATTTGTATGTCTGATCTCTAGCCTAGCTTTAGTGTTGACTATGTTTTTCCAGTAGATTAGATACTCAAATTTGTTGTGAGTCTTTATTATGTGGTATAACAATTTATGATAAATATCCATAAAGTAACCAAAGCTAATTTTGAAATTTCAATAAGGATAACCAACATAACCAAATTTTGTGAACATCTAAAGTGAGTGAAGCACATAAAAGCTAACTTCATAGAAAGGTGAGATATGTGAAATTTGAAATAATCCTCTCCTATTGGCAATCACATATTAAAAAGATTTGGAAGATTGCATCCCATGGACTACAACATCATTCAAATCTCCTTGATTCCAAATACAATCATGTAACAAATTTTTTCTGCAACACTCATTCAATTGATAGGCAAAGATATGTGTAGATTCACATTACATTACCCAAAGATAGCACAAAATCAACAAATCCTCAAAATAAAGGAAATTTCCATATCTTTTTTTTTTAATTAGTTTACTATCTTATGCATTACAAGGCAAGGGTATATTGAATCCAAAATGCAAAGGCCTCTACAATGCCAAATTAAGTGGAACAACAAAAAGTGTCACATAAGAAAATCCTAAAAAAATTAAACCCCTAATCAAAATCCAAAAAAATCCAAATCATAGAATTTCAAAACATAAACTTTCAAACCATTGGATTTCAAACCCTATAATTTTAAACCCTAACAAAATCAAACCCAAAAATGATGAGGGATAGTGCATGTTGATGTGCCCAATTTTTGTACATGCACTCAAGTAAGCATCTAAAATTATCAAGGTTTTGGGGCTACTTGATTCTTGAGCTTGAAACAAGATTGTTGCAACATTTAATAAGAAAATATTGGTTGTGAGTGAAAGTTTGTTTTTAGGTATGGGGCAAGGAGTTTCAACTACCTAAAAGATATTTTTCTCAATGTGAGACAAATTTCCCTTTATTTAACAAATAACTAACATAATTGCTTTACGATTGCGTACAAATTCCAAAAAAGTTAAATTCACTGAAACTATGACAAGTGAATAAATTATAGAAGCATGCATTGTTTCACTTTTCCTTCTCTTATTTTTTGTTTTCTGATGATAAGATTATAGAGTTTTATTTGAAATATCAAGAAAAAAATTATGATAAGATCATAGAGTTTGATCTAAAATATCAAGAAAAAACATATGATGATAAGACTATTGAGATGATGGATTGCACAGCCCCTGAAGCTCTGGAATCTTCAATGAAGGACTTTAGCCATGAAAGATAATCAACTACAAAAGAAGTGTTGCAACAATGGAATGTTGATAAAAGATTCTATTGATAATATGATTGATATGATATGTTACAAATGAAAAAGATGCCTGATTATATAGGCAAGAGGTAAACCCTAATATGCATGAGATTTTGCCAAGTGTTATAATCTAACAACATGTGACAACATGTGAACTCTATGGTGATGATCATTAAATGATGAGATAAGTTCTAGAAGGAATCTTATCCCGCAAACTAGGAAAGGGAATATTTCCCTATTTATTAAATGATTTATCTAATAATGCAACCTAGGACTTAATTAGTTAAATGCAAGACCTAAGTTAACTTATGCTAGTGTAATAATTAATTAATTAATTACACCAACACCCCCCCATAAGTGCAACTTAGGGAGGAAAATGCAATGATTATGCAAGATGATGATGATGGGTCCCGACTACGAGGCCATGTTAGGTACCCATGTACATGAAGATGCAAAAAATCTCCCACAACTGAAGAAAAAGGGAAAACCCAATAGGAACAAAACCCCTCTCCAAAAAAGGAGATGAAAAAGAAAAAATGTGAGAATGGGAAGGATGGAGGACTCCCAAATACCCCCCAAGTACACCATCTGTCACATGGATACAATAGAGAGACTATATAGCCCCCCCAAAAGATAAGATCACCTGTAAGAAAGGTAAGTGTGAAGAAAAAACAAGATCCAATGCCAACAAACAACTTGTCTCCCTTTCAGAAGAAAAAAAACCAAATGCAAGTGTAAAGATGATTCCCATTCCGGATAGGAATTGAAGGAAGGATGAACATGGATGATGATGTCTCTGAATGTTGCTCAAACGTCTCCTTACCTGAGGATGAAGATGCCATAATCAATGAAGAGGGTGACAAACCAAGACAATGTAGAAACTGATGTCGAACAATATCCAAAGACAAAGATAGAATGGATATGATGGATGTGATGGAGACTTGATAGCCCCCCCAAAATGAAGTTTCCTCAAAACCATTGAAAGAAGTCTAAAGAAAATCCAATGGTGGATGTTGAAGAAACCTCAAAACCTGAATGGAATGATAGGGAAGAAGTCTGAGATATGAAATCGCTGAAGAGAAACCAAGTGCCTCCAGGATGGTCTCTGAATTCTGAATCAAGGTTGAGACAAAGGAATGAGGAGACTCAAAAACAACTCTCCAAAGTGAAATATGAATAGAAGAGTGATATCCCCTCAAGAATGGTCTCCAAACCTGTAGAAGTAGCCAAGTCAGTGATACCTGAAACAAAGCCATCTTGTGATGTCAAGTCTAGAAAACTGAATGTGTCCTGATGGACGATGATAGTGGAAGCCTGAATCAATGATTTTGGACAAGGAATCACTAAATGTGAAGGGATACCAACTGTCTCTGATGAAGAAGCACAGAAAGGGACCTTGTTAACCTCTTCGGAAAGATCAAGGTGATCAACTTCCTGCACAACAATAGCATCATGGGGTACTTGAACGGAAGAATGATATTCTGAATCATGACCATCGGGGAATGGTGGAGTGTCTGAATCTCCATAGATCTCCCAAAGCTTAATCCAAAGAAGGTGAGGAAAATCACAATGATCAATATCATTCAAAACATCGCAATCAACTTGCATCTCAAGGATTTCCAAAATAGGGTACTTGCTGCAACTCCAAGCAAGTTCATGAATACCTTCACTCAGATGAGGAACTATACCAAATAGATGTGGCAACAAATAAAGTGAATGAAGATGGTGGTAGATCCCATCTCTCCATTGCTGATAGTTACCCTTGTGAAACATAACCAAAGAAGGAGAGTAATATGCAAGCCCCATAACAAAATTTCTCCACAAAAATCAAAGACACTGACCTTCAATAGAAAATAAAGATTTCCAAATAGATATGCAACTAAGAATATGCCTCTGAGATCAAGCAATTCTTCTTCAAGCTTCAAGATGTCACAAGAATCAAAAAACCAAAAAAAAAAGATACCTAGAGCTGAAACCAAAGAAGATGACTAGACTGATGAAAAAATTCACTGAAATATCTCTTGAATGCTGCTAGAATCTCCGAAATCTGACAATCTGATGCGAAGATGTGTGCTTTTGTGACGAGGGAGCAAACCCGAGACACAGAAATAATGCACACAACTAGCAAACTTTCTTATTATTCAATAATGAAAAATCTTACATGCAGAGGATCACAAATCCTCGAGCTCTGTGATACATGCAAATTACAAACTTACAGAAAATTACCCAGATCCCCTTTCACAGCATGCGAACTTCTTTCCCCAAAAAGTTACCCAAAAATCAGAAACAAGCCCCTAAATAGACCCATTTCGGTTGGAACCAAAAACAACCTTCAAGATAAGAGTTTTGACGGTTGGCGCCAAAATTACAATTTGAAATTCAAGTTAAATTCACAGTTGAAAATTAGCACATTTCAAAAATATGCACCAACTTTCGGCAGCCATAACTTTTAATCCGACCGTCGGATCTTCAATGATAATACCTTTTCGGAAAGCTCTCGAAAAGACGATTTTCTACAAAATAGGCCTTTGGTAGACTACTTTGGCGTTTCTGCAAATTTTCAGGCCCATCCGGGATCGTTTGGTGCCTCAAACTGAGCTCGGAAGGTTTTTCAGGTCAAAAAGCAGAAATTGGAACTTGAATAACTTTCAAGTCATGAATGATCTTGACTTGATTCTTTCACCAGACTGTGTATTTTTCCATCCTAAACCTTCCCATAAATTGGGTTTTCCCACCACTTCAAATGCAAACCGCTAAAAAATAGCAATTGGATCAAAAGCGTAGTGCTGCTCAAAGTTGGAAACTCTTATTCATGAAAAGGGTATCCGTAAAATACAAAAACATCTACAAAAGAAAAAAATAATAGGAACAAAAAATGGAAATCATCTTTTGGGTGATGCAAGATTGCCCTCACACCAATCGGATGCTCCTCGCATCATATACCTAGTATAGGAGCCTGACCCACCAGGAGATAAGTATAAATTTCCAATTCATAAAAGAAATACATGAAAGAGAGGAATAGCGAAAAAATATAGAGAAAATGGGGGAAAGTGAGAGGAGAGACAAAATAGAATGGGTATTCTGAACATTGAAAATTATAAAATAAGAGAACTAAATCATGCTCCCAATTGATGATGTAATATCCTAAGCTAAAATAATAATATATATTATTTTTATAACCTTCCACAAAAATTCATTATTTGAATAAAAACACTATCGATTCTAAAATTCACTCGTATCTTAGATAAATTATATTTAAAACTAATTTTTTGCATCAACAATAATTATTACAATTCTAATGGAAAATTTGATAAAAAAATATATATTTCACTAAAAAATTCATCAAGAGAAACCACAATAAATGAGACAATTTCTTTATATTAGAAAAAAAAATCTCCATAATACTTGAGTGAAAGTTTGATGCACACCTTGACTATTAGTTTTTGATGTCAAAGGCCCATCATTAACCTATTCAACCTTGAAAGTGAGTTATAATAATACAATTCATATAATGTTCAACTTGATACCTAGAAAATAAGAAAATGACAGTCCCAAAACTATCTCTCCCCACACCTCCAACACCAACATGACCCATATTTTACTTGGAAGAGCCATCGGTATTAATTTTCAAAATCCCAGTAGGAGGTGGGCACCATCAACCTTCTCTCTAAATTTTCTTACTAGGATTTATCCTTCCAAGGTAAGAAGCCCTCATGTTGAGATCATTCAAACCCAAACTTAACAACACCCCAACCTCATCAGTATTTAAAGGAGCTCTAGCCTCAAATTTAGCTAAAATAGTCTCCAGAAGCATACTAAGAATCTATTGCCAAACTTGTGCAACCACTAGCTTTCTATCCTAAAAAATCATATGGTTCCACTCTAGCCAAATTCACCAAAGAATGCATGAAGGACCAACAATACATGCCATCTAGAGAGGGAAAGAGAGAGCAGGGGGTCTCCCTAAAGTCCTCCAAAACTCAATAAGGGAAAGGGCATGTACACAAGAATGTCTCCACACTGCCCATGATAAGTGCTAGATAGATCTAGAAAAGGAGCATTGAAAGAAAATATGTGAGTAAGACTCCTCACTACTACCAAAAAGGAAACATATGGAGGACCCCTAAAAGCCCCCCTTCAAAATATTCCCCCAAGTAAGGAGCTTGTTACGAATTACTAACCAAAGGAAAAAGTTGCACTTAGGCCATGCAAACTTATTCCACAGATATTTCCACCAAGGTACTTCATCCTCCCCATACTTCATCCTATCTAGTTCATGATACCTAGAAACTACCAAATAGACCCCTTTAGGATCTGGAGCCCAAGCCAAAACATTACTCTAAATTGCAAAGAACTATAAACTCTTTCTGCTAAAATATTAGCCAACTCAACACTGTCCACATCAAAACATCTAGGGGGCCATAGGTGCCACCCTTTCCATCTGAGTACCTCCACTTGACCCAATCGCTCCATAATTTTGAAATTGCTTACCTTTGACCAACCAAAATCCAAAAAATGTAATCCCAAATCCTGTAGATGAGGATGGGTGGTAAAGATAAGAGGATGACCATCGCAAGAGTCAAGCCAAAAAAAAGCATCATCAGGTCCTTGTGACAAATCCAAAAAATTTCCCGTTTGATCAAGCTAGCACCCCTTATGAGTGTGTCCCAAAAGATGGACCCCTTACTATCCAAAGAGTATCTAGGAATATCCTTAACCACAACACCTCTCAAATATTTAGTCCTGAGTATTATGGCCCAACATTGATCTTGAATAGTACACCAATGCTAGTAAAGTTTAGCAGCCATGTCCTGACTAGTAAAATCCACCTGCTAAAGACCCAAGCCACCCTAATGAATAGGTCTACAGATAGCGTCTCACTTAACTAGACTCTACTTCTTGTCATCCAAACTGATAGACCATAAAAACTATCTAGAGAGCATATCAAGTTCTCTAATGAAGCATGTAGGAGCAACTTGAACCATACATTTATAAAGAGGAAGTTCCTGAACTACTACTTTTAGGAGAAAAAACCTCCTAGAAAAGGACAACCAGTGGAATCTCCAGTGATTAACATAGCCCCTAAACTTATCCATAACCTTTTTGCAAGTTCCCCTAGGAAAAGGAGACTTAGAGTGAACACCCAAATACACAAAAGGAAGATTACCAATATGAAATCTAAAGATGCATAAAATCCCAAATTGAATAAGTGAAGAAATTTTGAAGAAAAAGATAGATGATTTACATTCATTAATATTCCGACCTAAAGCAACATGATAAATATCAAGAGAAGGCCTGAAGTTGCACATTTCCATGACGATGGAAATTTCCAAGAGTGTAGTATCATCCATAAATTGAAGATGGGTCTGAGAATACAAGCCTCCAACCCAATACCACATGCGAATAATCCCCCAATTCAAATGGGCTTTAAGAAGTCTCCCCAAACTCTCAGCCATAATAATGAAAAGATAGGGAGACAAGGGGTCACACTATTGAAGGCCCTTAAAATCACCAAAAAGAGAAGAAGGCACACCATTAATCAACACAGTATGAAATCAACATGAAGAAGCTCATCAAACCCAAAGGAATAAAGAACCTTGTGTAGGAAGGACCCTTTGACCCAATCATAATCCTTATCCATTTCCAATTTGACAAACATTTCCTTCTCTTTGGAAACCTCCATCGAGTGGATACCCTCAACCAAAATCAAAATCCCATCTTGGATATGTATTCCAACCATAAAACCCCCTACTCCTCTAAGATAACATTAACCAACCAAGGCTTCAGTCTCTCCACAATCAGCTTTGGTATGATCTTATAAACTCAATTACAAAGGGTGATTATCTAAAATAGGTCAAAAGAATTAGCACCCTCACATTTGGGAATAAGATCCAGGAAAGTAGAATTGATGGCTTTCAACATGTGTTTACTATCCTTTGATTCATGCACCACCTCCAAAATATCATGTTTGATAATCTCCCAATATTATTGAGAAAACTCAAAAGTGAACCCATCTAAGCCAGGGGCCTTACATTTCTTCATGCTAAAACCAACCTCCTCCAACTCATCAAGGGAAACTTGTCAATTAAGTATAGTATTAGCTTCATAGGAAACTACAAAGGGGATACAATCCAAGACTTGATTCACATCCTCTAGATTGTTAGGAGAATCCTCTGAGAATAAAGAAGAGAAATATTGGGTGGCATCCTAAGAGATATCATGGAATGAAGATAACTGAGCACCCTAAGAAGACATAATATAGGAGATTAGATTCCCATGTCCTTTGAATTTAACAAAGTTAGAGAAGAAGGTATTATTCCTATCTCCCTCCTAAAGCTAGTCAATCCTTGACTTTTGCTTCCAAAACATCTCCTTCTACAAATCCCATTCAAATAGCTTCTCCAAAGCATCTGCTCCAACTTTAAGGGACTCTTGGGTAATCCCTTGATCTATTTTTTTCCTAGAGATGTGTTGTGCATGTTTTGCACACACGCCCCGTTCAGAATGGGGACCCTCTCTTCATGTTTCCTTGTTGGGTCATTTTGTGTCATTTCCTCATTTTGCATGCCCCCAATTTTGGCATATAATATGGTCAATGAGCCTCATAGTATCATTTAAATTTGACCATGTTTCACCTTGCAAAATTTTGAGTCCTCTAGGTCCGCCCTATCGGATTTCCTTGGCTGAATTTCCCTACTTGCTCGATTCCCTTTTTCCTTCATTCTTGACTTTGGGGACAA